>JAPMOR010026493.1:0-41313 GCA_026543865.1 Argiope aurantia | reverse complement strand
TTAAAATTTAAAATATTATTTAAAATATTAAAATTTAAAATATTATTAAAATATACATCAGCTAGAGAATATCAAATTATCGGTATCTATAAGGTAATTGGTCTATAGATAGTTACAAATAATTTTCTCCTCATCCATGTCGTAATTTAAAAGTAATATACTAGTTTATAAAAATTATCATCGTAAAAAAGGAAGAAAAATGTAGGTTCCGTCATGCAAATAGAAATAAGTACTAGTTTTAAATTTTAGGAAACTCAATAGAATAAAAACGTACCCAAAGATGGCAGCACTATAGTTTGCTTCACTCCTCTTCTTTCTTCATTTTTATTAATGCATTTTTGAATTTATATATATACATATACATCCAATGTCCAAACTTTTGAATGTTTCTTCCAATTAAAATATATTGATAGTATTTATGAATAACTATGAAAATTTAAAGAAATTTATATAGTCACTGTAAGAGAAATGGTTTCATTAATAAAATGCAGGTGGCAGCATCACAAAACATAATATCGAGATATGTTTTCAATTTTTTTAAACTTAAATATTCGAGTGAATATCAAAATGTTGCAAGCAAATAATATTTATTAAAATTTTTTTGTATTTTAATTACTTGAATAAAAAAGTTTTTTGGTATAATTAAACGATGCTAGAGCCATATTTGATAAAGGAACACTGGTGAAAGTGTGATAGTTAATTTCTTCATTTCCTCCAGTTTTGTGGCTAGTTTTACGATTAACACAGTTCCTTTGAAACTTTTTACACTTTATCTCCCGCGGTTAGTCAGCTGACAGGTTTACAAAAAGGATTTTTTTCCTCGCTGTTGAGTCTTTTTATTAATCGACTTTTTTCTCCCAATCGGACGTACTTGTCAATATCAGCGACGGACTCCAGTGGCGGATTTGGTATTTTAGGCAACATGCAATATGAGGTCCTTATTTAATAAAGTATTAGTTCAGTTTTACACTTGAACACATTTTTAACATATAAATGATTCATTTTCGAATATTTTATCTTATTTATTCTGTGAAGTTGTATTAGATTTATTAATTATGACAATATTGTTCGTCAACCATGTTTATATTAAATGTTTTCAAAACAGAAACTCTTTGTTCATAAGTATTCTAATAATTAAATTAACGTAATAAAGTATACAGAAATCTGACCTATTATTATACTTAATAAAAATTTAATATTATCCTAATAATCTATAATTTATAAAATTTGCATTTTAAAAACACTTATTGATTTGAGAAGTAGAAAAATAAAAAAATTTAAAAGGCCTACTTATTCCCTCTCAGACTGGAGGCCCTAAACAGTTGCCTAGTCGGTAATCCGTCTTTATTAACGCTTAACAGTCATAATTTATCTCGGGTAACAATATTGCTTTGTCTTTGTGATCGTACGTTATGTGGAAGATAAGAACAGAACCTATTGCAATTCGCTCTCTGAAAATGTCTCGCTCTGTGAAATGTAAGGAGATTGCCTTGTCAACTAAGCATCAGCAATTGACATCTCAACGATATATCACTGCTTTTTGTACTCAGTTTTTTAAATATTATGTGCTCAAAAAGGAATAAAGAAAATGTTATAAATTTAGATTATGCCAGTGGCAATGAATGTTTCGAAAAAAATCTCAAAGTGATTTTGATTTTAGTGATGAGATTAATAGTGTAATATCAGAAAAATATTATAAAACTTTATACGGATAATAATTATTAATAGCACTAATAAGTTATTGTAACACTAATTTAGAATTTACGTGAAGGCAAAATTGCGCGAAAACGCGATATGGAACGCCACAGACAGTGAGAAGATATTAGATGAAGAATTAATTACATATCCTGCAACTTGATGCTAAAGAAAAACATAATTACCTACTGCTTAGTATGTTTTAATCGTAAGTAACCTGTTGGTTTGGTTTAGTTATATTAACGTCCCGTTTAAAGCAACACTTGGGCTATTTTGGGACGGACCTCGTAATTTTGAATCGCCGTCAGATGACGAGGACGACACCTGAACTGGCACCCCCCCTCTCCACACCACACCAGCGGGAGGACGTTTGGTCAGGACGGATTTAACGTGCAACTGACCCCCTTACACGACGGTTCTTCGGTGGAATCGGGTCTCGAACCTGAAACCCACCGGTTGCGAAGCCGAGACCGTACCACCAGGCCACCGCGGCCCTTGTAAGTAACCTGTTGTATATCAACCAACAGTATATCATTATAAACAGTATATCTTTGCAAAATGTGCAACAGGAAACTATTCCTTCCTGTTGAAGATGGTTTTAAACCAGCAGGAGTGGTCACCTCAAATCTTTCTCGTATACTCTCTAATAAATTTGTCATACCTTATATAGCATTGGCTTATAATAATTACTAAATAACTTTTGGCGTGAATTTAACACTTTTACTGGGTTTATCGTATCATCTTTGGTGATTCATTTCTGGCATACGTTGATACAATCAAAAATCGAATTTAGGTTTTAGACACGTTTTTCTCAGCCGATTGAAACAAAAATTTGACACAAAACAACACTTGTATTCATAAAATCTCATATCAAATTTAATATATTTAATTCATTGCGTTTTTGAGTTATCGCGTTTATATGTTTCTGAAAATATCGACCGACAGACGGTCAACCCCTCATTGGATTTTGCTCAAAATTTGATAGGTGTCTACACTATAGATTTTAAATCTGTGTACCAAATTTCATCTGTATAGCCAAAATAGAATAGAATTAAAATAAATTTACATTCAAAAGGAAAGATAAAATGAATCCGGCCCGAAGACTTTTTCAAGGGTCACCCTCAGGCAAGGTTTCAAACCAGGGATTTTTTCTGTGAAGGGTCTGACTCTCTTCCAATCAACTGACCCTTCGTGACCCGAAAATCCCAGAAAATTGAGGTTTTGGAGACAAAAATTAGTATCACAAGAATAAAACATTTTCAAAAAACAATCCAGAAAAAAACACACAGCAAATCACGCCACACACTAATCTACCTCATGAAAAGTTAATAGAGGTCTGTACTATTATATATGACGAATATTTAAATAGAGATATTATTACAAAAAGTAACTGGCTAGAGTTGTGTCAATTTAATATTAAAGAAAACTATGTTTTTAATGGAATTAATTTCTATAAACAAATAAAGGGGATTCCAATGGGAACAGCTTTTTCAAGTGCGTTAGCCAATATTTTCCTACATTATTATGAAAAGAAATAATTAAACACAACTTAGTAATAGGCTGGAGATACATTGATGACTTAATTTTGTTAAATTTGGATAATCCTAGTGATGTTATTAACTGTTACCCAAAGGTTTTAGTTTTGACTCAAACAAACGAAAATCAACTTAGAGCTAATTATTTAGATTTAAATATTGAAATTAATAGTGGAAAAACTTTAATAGGTATTTTTGATAAAAGGGATGATTTTAACTTTAAAATTATAAAACTTAGTAACTACCATTCTAATTTACACTCTAAAATTTTCAAAAATTTGATTTTTTCACAATTTAACAGGATTAAAAAAATATGCAATAATAAAAGTTCGTATATTTTAGCAACAAACAATCTCATTGAGAACTTAACTATTAACGAATTCCCCCAAAACTTTTGCAATATAGAGGTTTTGATAAGAGAAGGACTGTCTGATTTCTGACTTCCTCCGGTTGGTTGGCTTTGAGTTATGACACAACAGAGGGCGCTTCAACTTTGATGACGTTACATTATGACAAAACTTAGTAAGCATATATAGCTGTGAACGTGGAAAATTTGATTTTGGTCCAATTTAACGAAGTGCATTTGCTCTAACAAGTTTACACCTGACATTGTCTTTTGGAATTATACTTTTAATTAGTAAGTACTTAGCTTTCTGGTTTAAATGATTTCGGTTCTGTTTTTCTTGGTGTTTTGTGGCGTGATTTGCTGTGTTTTTTTTGTTTTTTCTGGATTGTTTTTTGAAAATGTTTTATTCTTGTGATACTAATTTTTTTCTCCAAAACCTCAATTTTCTGGGATTTCCGGGTCACGAAGGGTCAGTTGGTTGGACGAGAGTCAGACCCTTCACAGAAAAAATCCCTGGTTTGAATCCTTGCCTGAGGGTGACCCTTGAAAAAGTCTTCGGGACGGATTCATTTTATCTTTCCTTTTGAATGTAAATTTATTTTAATTCTCTTCTATTTTGGTTAAGCTCTTTTGTGTTTTAGTTGTAGCAGCATTAGCGCTCTCTAAATACAATGTATATTTTATTATATAGATTCAGGAAATTTTATATAGTTAATTTTCATATTGTTTATTTCTGAATTGATAGTTGCTTTCATCTGTATAGCTCTCTCAGCTTTGCAGTTAACGTGTTTACTTATATTCGAACAGCCGTACAAACGAACTTGTATGTATTTGTAATATTTCTCAAAAAAGTAAATAATTTCTAACAAATATATTATTTCGAAATTGTTTCTTGTATTTACGGAAATCAGTTACAACCTAGTAATAATCGCGTATAGATTCATTCTCTCCCTTTTACAGTGTAATTTGGCATTGTATTTTTTTTATCCCAGTTGTATCAAAGAAGAAAGGGATGTGTTTCTAACTTAGAAGTCTTTGCCTACCGATGAGAGAGAAGTAATGATTAGACCAGACAGCCCTTTCTCTAAAACGGGAAGTTAACCACTTTCATTTTATTTCCTAATTGGACAAAGGTTTTTTGCTAGAAAAACTATTTTCGGCCATACTGTGCCAATGCTTGCATTGAAAGAATTTATTGAAATTTTTGGCAAAGACTGAAGCACAGTAAAATCTAAAAAGCAAAACACAGAAAAATGAAAGGGGAAAAAATATAAGCTTATCAATTCTGATATCGCGAAAAAATAATTAATTTTGGTTTAGGGAATCCTACCCAGTCTTTTAATTTAATATTATTACAATCAAAACGGTTTCATCTAAATATGTTAAAACACGAAAAATGCACTTAAATATATATAATAGATATAAAAAAAATGACTAGGCATATTTGTAGGCAGAAGTTCTGAAATAAGTAGATGTTTGCGTATTGTCTCAATGTGTCCGGTGCTAAAATGTGTTAACACAACTGATTATTTTTTTAAAAAAACATTATCTAAAATATTATATCAAAATGTAAATTTGTACAAATTATTTTGATTTTTTACATTCCAAATACACCGCTAATTTTCCTGTATTTTTGACAGCTTGCAAAACATTACTTATGAGAACAAAAATTTCAAATACCGCTGTTTGCCTTTTTTGCAGTTTAATTAGCCATCTCATTCAATGCAATACCTTAAAGTTCAGGGATCCAACAAAAGGAACTCGAAAAGATTGTTAGTTTGGAGAGAGTCGGCAAATTCAGATCCATAAAATATTTGTTTGATTCGGAGTATGTACAAGGCTAAGCATCCCTTTGGGTGATCCTACTATCACAGAAGGCAACATTAATTCTCAGTTATAACTAACTCTCCATAGCTTTCTCGCATACTCTCTAATAAACTTGTCATGCCAGAGAACGCCTTACATGGCAATGGTGTTATATTAACTTTTGGAGTAAATGTAGAATCTGTGTACCACATTTTATCTATCTAGCTCTCTTCGTTTTGTAATTACTGTGTTAACTTATATTCAAACAGTAGGTCAGATGTACTTCTTCTGAACAGATTTCACTCAAAATTTGATAGAAATCTACAAATTCGGTGTAAAGACAGTATACCAAATTTCAATCGCCTAGCTCAAGGCCTTTTTCAGTTACCTTTTGTCACAGATAGATATTTTACAAAAATGTATTTTTCGAACTCATGAATATCTAAAATGTGGAGATTCGTCAAAATCTCAGTTCGAATTTTTTGACGATTACTATACTTTCAATATACTACATATACGAGAAAATAACAAGACGTCATTCTTGATTCGGCTGTTCGCTCTTATGAAAATGCAGAAGGCGACTCTTTCTTTCTACAAGACAATAATGCTAGACCATACAGAAACTGGCGGGTGGAAATTATCCTCGTGAATACACTATTGAACGAATGTAAGGACCGTCATGATCACCAGACCTCAACCCAACTCATCATGCTTGGGATTTTTCAGGGAGACATACTGTTCCACTTAACATGCTCACTGCAACCCTTCAACAGTGTTTCAGACTTAGACCAATGAGCTTTGCAACCAATAAATAAACAATATTTTGAAAAAGATCCAATGCTGCCACAGCCCATACATCTGTTAAAAGTAATCGCACTCCATATTGATCACCCAATAAATGATTTATTTATTCGTTTTGTATATTTTCAAGACAGTTTTTTTTTCCCCCTGGGTGTATCTACTTTGTGAAGCATTGTTTGATTAATGTCTTTATAATATTTCATAAAATTCCAACAAATATATATTTCGCAAGCACATTTTTCTGATTTGTTTTCTAAATTTCTGAAAACTATTGTTGTTATTTAATATTTTTTTAATGAAGTCACATAAGAAGTACATGAATCCAAGTACTGACAGTACAACTCAATATGGAAAGATAGCAGCATTGATATTAATTAACAACTTTGTTACGGTTGAAATTCAATCGCCATCATTTATAATGACCGCTGTTAACATAAAGACCAACAGTTATCAATTTGTTTGAACCCTAGCAGAGTAACCATGAAGTGGGTAGGTAGTTAACTGATTGATAAACAAACAGCTACTCCAACCCACCAGAAGGCATACAAATAAATCTAAATAGCCGGACGCCATGACAGCATAAATGGGAACTAAGGTTGCGACCTTAGGGGTCATCACCGGCAACGATAAAACAGCTCCGGTAGGAGGCACGTCCCATCATTAATAAGGGATAGTTGATCTTACACAATTTCTGTATCCACCAGAATAGCAAGAATCAATCATTATACCGGAAGCTTCTCATCCCCATATTAGAGATGTCCTTCGGTGTAGAGTGATTAATACCATCGGAATTCTCTATTTACAATATATCCAAAAGAAACTCGAACCAAAACAAATATCTTATAAAGAAGTACTTCTCAAGAAACAGCTCTCATTTGCTGTCAAGGAAGAAGGTAAATTATAGTAAAAGATTTGAAGAGCAAGTATAAAAAAAATTAGAAAATGGAAAAAACAATGACATTTTTTGGAATCTAATATTAACACATTGCTGTAGGATTTTTACTTCAACAAAACAGGTATGACTTGTGTCAGCCTGCCTTTCAGAAATATTACAAAATGAAGCATTTTTAAAGCTTTATGGGGCCAAGCATATGTCATGTATAAATACAGTCTATAAATTAGATTAGCTCCAAATAATTTCCAAGTTTCTTTGAATATAACTTTTAGATTATGCATTTAAATTTACATTACAAAATTCAGTGACCTCAAATAATTTTAATCACTTTCAATCGCAAAAGAAGGCTGTGGATATAAATCAGAATCAATGAATATTGATGCTTCATGAATATTGAACTTGTAAGCCTTGACAAAATTCTTTCAAAGAGATTTAAATTCCCTAAGCAATTATTTAAACAAGCAAATTCGACAAGAAAAGTAATATTTATAAAATTTACACTACTCATGCAAGTTGAATATAGTTTTCCCACATCTCACTTAACAGAAATATTCTCTGACATTTATCTTGATAAATATTTTAAAACTCAAAACTTTTTTTAAAAAGTGCTGATTTTGTAAATATAGATTAAGACAACATCTCAACTAATTATTTATAATCAAATGATTTTTACTGATTCTCAATTTAAAAATAATTAATTTAATTTTGATTGATTAAAATTACATTGAATTTAATCAATTTCAATCAATCAAAATTAAATTTTCGATATTTGAAAAGAGTATTTCATAAAATGAATTATTGCACGATGCTTATACTTCCAGAATAGTAAGACTATAATTTAACAAAATTAAAATAATAAAAATTTTATCCCTGTATTTTTTCCAATGAAAATTTCCACACAATACTACACAGCACAAATTTTTATTCAACATACATATAAGTACATTAATTTTAAAACTAACACCAGAATATATAATTTATTACTAATGACTACCTGCAAATTAAACTTAACAAAAATGAGTTTCTCAAACCGAAAAATCTTAAAAATAAATAAAAAGAATAATTATACAAAAATATAAAAAATAAATTAATAAACAAATACCTGAAAAATAATCTGTGTAGTTTTACCAATGGAATAATAATTTAAAATATAAAATAACTTAATTTTTAATTAAAAGTTAATTTTATTTTTTAATTAACTTTTAATTAAAAATAAAATTATTACTTCTATCATGCAATTGAAAGTATGCAATAGTTACAACTGAACGAATATAAATGGAACATTAATATGAAAAAGTAAAATATTTAAAATTTTATAATTATAAAGAAATAATTTAAATATAAATACATAACATTTGCTAATAACATTAATATTTCAAACAATAATATCACAAACTAACAAAGCTGAAAAATATCACAATTAAATGTATATGCTTCCAAGACAAGCAAACATGAATAAAGAAGTATTTTTTTTAAATATATTTCAAAAATTAATAGTTCAGAAGTTCAAGTTGCTAACAAAAGAGAAATTAATAATTCCCTCAAGAGAAAATATAATTATTTAATACTTATCATTATAATCAGGGATGGCACCAATGGGGGAAAAGGTTCATATTCCCATTCGCCAAAACAAAAAAAGGAAGGAGTGGAAAAACCCTATTGAGGGAGATTTTTGATAAAATATTTTTGTAATCCCCTTTTGTAATATTTTTGTAATTGGCAACTTTTTTTTATTTCATCAAAGACATTACAAGATTTATTGTAATATCTCTGAAAAAAAATTGACTAAAAATAAAGAGCTATTATTCTGTTAAAAATCTTGGCATCACTGTCACTGATTTTGTTTTCATTTTTTCAATTTTGAAAATCAGTCTTTTGTTTTTAGTCAATTTTGAAACAGAAGACATCACTGCTTTTAATCAATTTTTCTGCTGCAAATCACAGGATCTAAACTGCAATAATACAATTCTCCAGTAATTGACTCATTTCAAGAAACGAACAAATTAATAAAAATTTCATATTCTCTATTCATATCAACATCCACATACATAAAAAATTTCAAAATAATGCAAATATTTAAAAATTGAATGTGCACTAAAATGATTCAAAGTCTCGTGGTGTTTGGAATGCATTGTAACAATACAAGAAAACCAATATCTATATGTATTTTACTATATGTATCATATAGTAAAAAAAAAAAAAAAAAAAAAAACTTGATAAAATACATTTAAAAAGTTACACTACTATTAAGAGGACTTACTATCACTATGAGTTGATTTCTCATAATTTTGAACAAAAATACACCAGGAATCCCGATTTGTGGTCACATCTATTTTGTAATATTATTTACTAGCAGTGTCCTGAAACACCAAAGCTTGCAGTTGTTGTCCTCCAGACCTTTGACAATATCTGAGACTTTTTTTCCTCACTTTTTGCACTTCCATGGACACAACAACAAAATTTACTAATAGTCTTTGGCAACATTGGGTTTGCCATAGTGATTGACAAATCTCAACTGTTTCCTCATCAAAAGTGTTTTAAAACTCAAATCTTGATAGAAATATAACTTGCACTATTTCAAAAACTTCCTGACATTCTGTTTATTTTTCTTCATCTTTCTCTTTCCATCTTTACACAACCAATTATATCATAGAAAGGAGCAGAGTATTTAAAAATTGACAAAATTTAAAAATTTTCATCATTATTTATTATTACGT
The DNA here is from genome assembly GCA_026543865.1 of Argiope aurantia. Taxonomy (NCBI): domain Eukaryota; kingdom Metazoa; phylum Arthropoda; class Arachnida; order Araneae; family Araneidae; genus Argiope; species Argiope aurantia. Next base: position 31,518 of record JAPMOR010026493.1, on the reverse strand, counting down.
ACAAAATTCTGTGTGTTATTTATTGATGCTTCACATAAATATGCAAATTAAATGCTTATCTTATGTTTAAATATATTGCTTATGATCTAACATTGTTAAATGTAAAGCATTTAAAATGAAAACAGTAAGAAAAATATTTCCAAGAAAAGTTAATAAGATGCAAAGTATACATTATTGCAATTCCAAGATTTAAAATTTGAGCATAAGAATCTGTTTCTATATTTCATTTGAATCAGTATTAAATTCAAAATAGATCTAATTAAGGAAACACGCAACTTTTTCAATGTTAATAGAAAGAAAAAATTTCCACTCCAGATTTTGACATAATTTCTATATCCTGTTCACATAATGGGCTATTCAACTAGACAATAAATATTTGGTGCAAATTTCAGATAATCATCATCATACCTCCCTCAACTGGACAGACTACATTTTATCAAGTGAATTCTGACACCATTCCTGATTATAACTGATACATATAGTTTGATTACATATATGATTTGATAATATAATTAACTCTGACTAATAATTACAAATTATTAAAAAATATATATGCTTTAGTTTATATAAAACAATTTAAAAAACTTATATAAATTCAACAAACATTAATTTTAAAATGCTCATTAGTTTCAAAAGACATTTTAAAAATTAGAAAAATAAAGAGGAAATGGCAATTGAAAGCTGCACTGTAAATACTAGGATAACACATAATATTTTCTTTAACAAACAGAGTAACAATATTATATAAATTTGATTGAAAGAATCAATTTACAAATTTTTTTACTTTGATTGTACAAAGTAAGGCAAGTTAATTAGAATAAATTTCTTATTAGTTAAAAGTTTTTTTTTACTTTGATAATTTATTTAAAAAAGAAGAAAGTTTTGAAAAAGAAAATCAAAATTATAGTTTATAGAAACATATTTAGAAGTGTTTTAAGAGATCTTTTAAAAGTTAAATCATTTATGGAAAAAAAATCTTAATTATAAAATGAAATAATTAGTACATTAAATAAAGCACAAGACAATATTTTGTGAGCTTTAAAAATGCAAATAAAATTAATTACTACCATATAAAACAACAATAATGATCTTATTGCACATTAAAAGCTACCATAAAACATTCTTACTCAAATATTTTTCAAAAAAATATGTACACTGAAAAAAATGATAGTACTTAAAATGAAAGAAAATCCCAAAATATTGAAAATAATTGTAAAAATAATTAAAATAAATATAAAATTGAAATCTGGTAGAGATTTAATTGCATGTGCATACACTCAAAGCAACTTGATGGAAATCAAAAGAATTGTATGCATTGAAAAAAAATCACTTCATAAATATTTGCAAATGTTATGCAGGTAGCACACTACAGAAATTTTGGAGAACTAACAGGGCCTGCCCCAGTTTTGCCCACTGAAAACAGGTTTTTGATTACTGAGATGGATGAATGGTGCATATGACTTGCCAGCATTTACACCAAAAATGAGTCAATCAGTTTTGATCTAGTGATATAATCGCTGGTGCTAAAAATCGAAAAGCATTCTTCTTCTGAATTCAGCTCAATAGTTGACACTAAATTATAAATATTGTATAGAATTCACAAAGATCTTTCTAGTTTATATGCAAAGAAATATTTGAAACTAGACTACTTGTAACAAAATTTACTTAGAATTTATCCGAAACGTGGTTTTATATGATAAAATTTGCAATATCCATTTATATTAATTCATACAGTCTAAAACTTATTAATCTTCTATTACCTTCTCTTTTGTAACACATTTTAGTTCAAGATTTGAAAGAACCCATTTAACAAACACAGACAGGGATTCTTTCTATATAAAAATTCTAATTGTATGAAATTCTTACAACTTTATGAGTTTCAGATAAAAATGAAAATAATTTGATACTGCCAAACAATAGAATGTTCTACCAACAAAAAGGAAGATTTAATTTCAAATGTAACAACAAAATGCACAAAACAACTCTAGAAGGGGCAATAAAAAAAAATTGCCAAAAACATAAAGGGAAAGAAAAAAGATCAACCAAAGAAACTATTAAAAATTATAGCGAGCCTTTTGTTTTAGGTTCACAGACTGAATACTGAAACCTCCTCTCCTTACACTCAAGGTCATATCATACACAGAACTGTTTGCCCTGGATGGTTTTCTGAAATTTCCATTGTGTGCTGTCTGCTTTAAAGAAAATCTCAATCAAATATAGAGATACATGATAAATATTAATAATGCAAAAAATTAATAAATTTATTTAGAAATTATTAATGTAACCAGGAAAAATTGATACATAAATAACTGTTTTCCATCAGAAGAAGACGCTCATTGAATTAAAAGTTCATAAAATAATTTCAAATTATTTATAAGATGCTTATCCTTCAGTGAAGCACAATAATATAGTACATAAAATTTTATTTTGAGTTTCAAAATATTAAAATGGAAATACATCATTTGCTGGAGTTAAAATTTTAAAAAAAGTTTTAGAATTTTTAGGGAAGGGGGGGGGGAGGATTCTAACATAATTCTTAATTGAAATGAAATTTTCTTGATTTAGATATTCAAAAATTTAAAATATGTAATGGAATGAACACTTTCATTTTTATTTGGTTTTGACTAGATACATATCATACCACAAAATAAAATAACAAAATAGATTGTGCTTTTTTTCTCATGTTAGAATAATTTACTATACATGGCATTTTAAATCATCTTCAGATACTTTCCCTTTTGCTAAAATGTTGTCACTGTACAATATATATATGAATAGTTTACTTTCTACTTTTTAAAATACTCGATTCATGTACATTACATTTGTTCTATACACAAGGCACGTAAGCTAATTCGTGTTTAAATTTTATTCAAGCAAGTGAAAAGCAGATGCAAATCGCACATAATTTTGCAATGTTCTAGGTAAAATGTTCCTTTTAAGAAAATTTAGATTCATAAAAAATTTATCTTCAAGATCAATTATTTAATACAAACACTAATCCAAGCTTAAATTAGATAATTTTTTAAAAATTGTCTGTTAAATTTAAAGTATATTTAATGAATAATAGCAAATTTTAATTTTGTGTCTCTTTTTGGTGAGATTTTTCTTCCCTTGGAAGTATTTTTTTTAACACCAACAATAAAACATCAACATTATGAAATCGGGTATAAATTAATTTGAATGAACTCTTTGTTGCTATAAAAATGTTATTGATTGAGAGCAGATATTAGTTGGCATAATGTTGAATATCTAAAAGCATAACAATTTTGAAGAACTAATCATTTTTTTAAATGTTTGATATACTTTTATAGCTCATAAGAAAATATTTTTTAAAATTCAGTAGCAAAAAGTTCTTTGTTCTTTGCCTTGGCATTCCATTTTCTTTGCAACTGTTTGATATGCAATTCAATGACAGAATATCAGAAAAGCTACAGAACGTAAGAATAGAAGATACATTTACTTGTGAGTTACAATCGTACAGTCTAGCCTTCCCTAAGAATTTTCTCATTTTTCACCCCTGTAAAATTGATGGTGAAAAATAAAAGTGAAAATGATTGCTGCATACATCACAATTTGTTGTGCCAAAGGAGTATAGACTGAAATATGTGAAAAATGCTATTTGAAAATATGACTGTGAAAAAAGACAACATGCATGCATTTTAGGTTTGTTGTTCATGTGAAACATTCATCAAAAAACTTTTTAAACTAAGTCAGATCAGAGACTTTCAAAACTGGACGAAGCCCATGCTGAATCTCACATTTACCAGAGCCTCCATTAGCATATAATAAACATGTTAGTAAATTGCATACTTATTAAGGTTAAAAAATTTGCAATTTGAAAAAATTTATTCTTTAAATAACAATTAAAAAAAACTATAAAACTTAATTTTGCTTTAGCTCCCTATGAGAATATTTCATAAATATGAACATTTTTTTTCCATATTAATCTGTAATTTAATTTCTTTATTACAATCAGTAAATTTTACAATGTAGAACAGCAAATCTAAAAGAAATAGATGACATACACAACTTTCCAACATTTATATTGAACAAGTGCTATTATCATTCATGACTATAATGCTAATACTGCACTAATGCCATAATAAACATTGAAAGTCATGCATTTTTCAGTGATTTCTTATAACAAGCATTTGATATAACTAATATTTGAATAACATATCAAATACAAATACTTGATATTATTGAGGTATCTATACATGCAGGTCCTTTATTGGAATACATGGGATTAACGACTTAACATGAATTCCAGTTACTGTTATGTGATATTCAACAGCAAATGGAAAGAAAATTAATTTACAAATATATTCTTCTAAACAGAATCTACATGCAGTTAAACTAAATTAATTTCAAACATATTTTATTGAATTCAATATTAATAATATTTGCTCTCTTACTATCACTTTTAAGACCACAAACAACTTATAAAATTACTTTCAATGCAATAGTATAATAAACAATGATTCACTGGTTTCAAACCAGTATATGAATCAGATAACAATATACATTTTTGATATTAGTCTAGACAACAAACTCAAGTGATATTTTATATTAATATCCATCTACTTTTTGCTGCTGAATATATAAGCTGTACTTAAACACAGTGGATTCAATATGGTGGACTGGTGTTGTTCTGGGTATATAAAAAAGTACAACCTGAAATTACAAGATTTAAACATTAAGCTTTATTACTTTTTCTGCAATAATATAAAATACACCATGATAATTTTACCACACAAAATCACTTCGGAAAAATATCCAATCAACATTTCAATATACCATTCATGTTATTACAATGCTCAACAAGAAATTCAACCACTTGCTAAGAAATTTCATTGTCATGCTATTACACTATTTATCTGTTATATCCAGAGGGTAAGAACCATAAGTTCAAGAACTCTGTGACACTCCCCTCAAATCTACAAGAAATTATCATACTTCCATCTTTTTCTAAAGTAACAACTACTATGTATTTAAGAAAGAAATTTTATTAAAAAGTTAATTTATTCCCTTAATAAAATCTTTTATATTCATAGTAAATATTTATTGATTTAAATAAACTGGTAATACATGATTTTTTTTTTTTCCCCTAGAGAGAGAATGGAATGGAATTAATTTTTTTTTCTTTTTTTTTTTATTATTATCAGTATGATGCAAAAATTATACATAAATTTTTGTTGAAGTTTATAAATTATAATCTGACCAGAGCTCAATAGTTAAATTTTACTCTGTATGCAAGATAAACCATGAAGCAATCAAATAATCGCTAGATTTTGGAATAGGATAAAATCAATAGTGAATTGCTGAGGATATGCTTTCCCCTGATAAAAATGTACCCAGGAAATTGTATAAAAAGATTGTTCTACTGTATCAAAATTTACATGTAGAAACAATTCTTTATATGGAAACGGGGGAGGCAAAATCATCAAGAATAAAAAGTTAAATTTCAAACTACTTATAAAGGAAAAATTTATCAGCAAAGGAAATCAGGGAGACTAGAAATAAATAAGTGTATAAGAAAAATGTCTAGATTATTTTCAGACATGAATACATGAAAGATGTAAAATGCAAATAAATGGAAGCCTTAATAATTTCTTATAAAAAATTTACATATTTTGAGCAAGATAATGTCGAGAATGGGGAAGGGAGGAAAAAGAAAGATTATGGCAAGCAAAGAAAGTTAAAAGCAATTCTTTCAGGAATAAAAACTTGAACTGAATGCATCAAATGTATAACTGGCATCTTTTTAGGAAAAGTCAAACTATTTTTCAAAACATTATTGTAGAAGAATAAAAAGGATGTTTTGGAGAATTTTGAAGCAGCTCCTTTTTGATCTACCAGCTTAGGATTTATTTTAAGTGTTATGTATCAAAGTATAATGCTAGAAGTGTATCAAAATAAGGAGAAAATACATTTAAAATTATTTTCCAATACATATATGATTTTCTATTAAGATAGTGTCTTTCATGTGGGTATCTGTATCATCCAAAAGTGGTTTTGTAAGCATTTTAAATTGCTCAGCAGAATCCAAATATAAATCTGACTGAGATTATCCCAGAATCAATGGCACAAATATTTATTGTGATAAGTATGAGAAGTGAAAAAGAACATCTCTAATGGTTAGTTTAATTTGGATACAGGTTGCATCGCATGAATAATGACAGATCTAATGTGTTCACATATAAATTATCAACTTAGCTACAATACTAAAAAGATTATATTTTTTAAAATACATAATACTTGATATCATGCATCTATATTTAATATTTTGAAAGATTTTTCTTATACATCAAAATTTGCATGTTATGTAAGTAAAACCTAATCATGATTTTTTTTTTTTCTTCTGTTGTTTTACAGCAAAGCAAATAGAAAGCCAATCTCTCACTAAATCACAAGATATCAATACAATCCATTAAATTTCTCTTTAACTGTTTAATAAAAATAATTAATATCTGAATTATTATGGTTTATTAATAAAATCACAGTAAGAAAAAAAAATGCTAGAAATCTGTTTTCAGAAATTTTATTTAAGTAGTTATGAGCAGTTTTCCATAGTAATAAATAAAGTGAAAAATAAAAAAATAAGGGAATATAAATAACTTTTCAAAATTTATATTTAATATGGAAAGCAGCAAAATCAATCATTTTGCACATAAGTATCCTTTAAATACTTTGTCTGATCTCTATTTAAAACAACAATAAATTTTTATATTTCTTAGATATGAGAAAATCTGGGTACAGCAATAAAATAGTTTCAACTTTTTACTTCAGAAGAGTTACTTTGAGGAAAAGAAAATAATTTAGAAGGAAATAATGATGAAAATTAACTAGTAAGTAGTTTAATAGATATGAATAAAAAAAAAGCAATGCTTTCTCCAGTATTCCAAAGATATTTCTGTCAAAGTGAATATATATTTAAAAAAAGTATATGCAATCAAGGTAGCATTTCTTTTACAGTTGAAGGGGATCAGAGATTCATTTATTTATTTATTACTCAATCTTAAAGTCATGTTTGATAAGAAAATTTGTATTCTCAAGAATAAAATATGGGTTTTAATCATTATTACCTTGATACAAAACTCAACTTGGATGGGCCTTCTGAATAATATCATATGTAAATACTTTCCAAATGCTTGTCTAATTTTGTCTTTGATTCCACATACATCAAACACAAAATATATAAATAGTATTTCACCTTATATCTTTAAATGAGCAATTCTTGTATATATATTTATTTCATGTATCTTGGAAATGGCTCTCCCCATGTGGATTAAATTTTATAGTTAGATAAGGTTTTGCTTTTTAAGTTTATCTATATAGGTGTCTTCCCTGAAAAAATTGATTTTACACACACAAAAAAAATTATAACCAACTAATAGAAAAAGTTTATTCAAGTTATTAAGTTTGTGCAAGCAGTGTAGTATAGTGGTCAGAACAAATAGCTGACAGATATGTTGTGGGTCCTTGGGTTCAAGTTGCACTTTTGCTTTATTTTTACTTATGTATTTCTATTTAATATTTTTGCTTTTTAAGCTTATCTATATAAATGTCATTCCTGAAAAAAAGATGATTTTAAACTAAATATTAGAGCCTTTTTCTATCTGCTTTCATACTGGCAATGTCATACAGTAACATTATGGACACGATTTGACCTTGGTAAAACTGAGTGCAAGTTAAAAAATATAACTAATGATAAATAAAGTGTAAAACAAATATCATAATATAGGAAATTCTTTTGAATAACATGTTAAACTAAGTGCATTCATGACTTTTTTATTTAAATGATCAGTTCATAGAATGAAAAAGATTCATATGTAATCAGTATGTGATTCGTATCTAAATATATACTCCAAAAAAACAGATTTGACAAAAATTGCCGAGCTAAGCTTGGTCTTTCTAATAACTTTAACTTTACTAATAACTTTACTAATAACTGGTACTAATAACTTTATATTGTAATAATCTAAGGATAAATTTGTATGAAAATCAGAAATTTTTTTCTTTGAAACTGAAAAATTTTATAAGTATTAAGAAGCAGGAAATATGGCAGGAAAACATGCAAGGTCGGTATCAAGTAATAATACCCTGCATTCTTCAAATACTTAAAACAGAATTTTTTTCAAATACGCTTTGTTACGGAACAAATAAAAAAATATATATTACCTTAACAGACTCCTAGCTCTAGATACATTATGATATGTCAATGAAGCGAAGTAAAAACACAGAGAGAGATGACAAAACAAAGAATAAGAAGTAGACATTGGAGATTCCCATCACATCAATCAAAACTCCAGCAATAGATGAGAAAATCAACTTCCCTGCTACTTCAACAGAGGATAATACAGAGTAATGGGTGGCTTGTAAAGAAGGAACTGCTTTCAGTGAGCATGCCATCATGAGGGTGAAAATTGCAGTAGTGACCAATCCAGCAGTGAATTCAAGGGCACAGAGACTCAATACACTAAAGACTAATAAGGGAGAAAATAAAAAAAGCAGTTAAATACTAATTACAAGTGAAATAAAGACTCGATACATTTGGAATATATATTTAAAATATTCAAAAATAATGTACGAAAAAATTAAAAATTATACATCAATAATTACATACACAGCATTACCATTTCCTTGTACTAATAATTGAACATGCATTCTTAATATTCAAACAATTTAACTTCAAAAATCTAATAAATGAAATGGATTATTTATCCCGATATTAGTATCAAATTTTAGTCATATTCAATTAATCTTTAATTATATAGTATTTTGATGTCAGTGAGAATTTATTTTGTGCATTCAACTAAAATGAAAAGTTATGACTTCATCCCTTAAATTATCTATGTTAAGATTATTATTATTTACTTTATTTTTTCACATTATGCTACTTTATGTTTCTGTATAGTTCATTGTGAAATAACTTAACTGTCATGCACATCAAGTGATTTAATGTGCAAATTAAACTGCCTGTTCATATATGTTAAGAAATACTACTGTTTTACTGAGTCTATCATGTGATTTTAGAGGTTATTTTAGCAATTAATCATTGGAATTGAAAAATAAGTACCCGAAAATTGAATATTTATGCTTTAGATGCATAGTTTCCAACTGATTGAAACCAAAATTTAACACAGAATTAAATTTGTAATTAACAAAATAACATACTAAATGTTATACTTTTAAATCACTGCATTTTGTTATTGTGTTTCCATATTTATGAAATTAGAAATGGCAGGAAGTCAACCTCTTAATGAATTTGATACCAAATCTGATAGGTATCTACATTTTATATGTTAAATTTGTATATTGAATTTTATCAACCTAATTCTCTTTGTTTGTAGTTACCATGTTAACTTGTATTTTGACAACTGGACAAATAGACTTTCTCTGAAAGAATTTCCTTCAAAATTTGACAGAAATCTACAAATTTAGTCTAAAGCTCATGCACAAAATTTCATTTATTTAACTCAAAGAGTTTTTGAGTAATCATGTTCACACACATAATATCAAAAATGTGTTTTCTGAACATGGAGATATCTAAAACATAGAATTTCATGAAAAACTCAAGTTTGAATTCTTTGAGAATTACCATACTTTCTCTGCACTTCGTATATGAGAAAGAAAAAAAAGAAAAGAAGAAAGAAAAAGACAGATGATTTAAAAAGAAATCAAAATTTTTCAACTTGCTTTACACATGGATAACTATTATCCTGTCTTTTCACATACATCTATGGCTACCAATAAAATGATAGAAGTAGAATTTCATTTGTTATAATAAAGTTCGTAACTTCCCTTGTATATTCATAGGGACTTGACTCTTTCTAATAGTCTACTAAAATTAACAATAACACATACTAAATCCTTCAATTTTTTTTAAGAATAATTCCTGCCAAAAGGAGGGTACGAGTTTAAAATTCTATTCATTTGATATATTTTTTAATGTTATAGAGTTACATATTAAATTTTTGATATTTCTTTGATTTCGATGAAAATCTATCAATTCAATTTTCAGATACTTCATACACCTTAAAATTTTACATGATTGTAAATCAAATTATTCAAAAAGTTATTCAATTCCATTAAAACAGAATTGTATTCTTTTTCTTGGAATTCACCAGAAGAGCAAGAAACAATTTCATCTTGTAACAGGGCTTGTTTGACTCTTCTCAGATCTAAACACTCACACTTCTGGTAAACATATAATCGAGAAAGACCTTATCCAAACCTTTACAAATGAAGACATATAATGTCTTGATATTCATTATTCAGATCTGTTGATTGTTTTTCTGAGTGTTTTTTTCTTTCTTCTGATAATTCAGCTTTTTAGCATTTTGTCCCCAAAGATCTGGTAATAAATTTTTTGATATCATCATACAGATCTTTATTTGAAATATTGAAGAAATTTTATTTACAGTTTTTACACTTTTCAAGAATATCATTCTTCCTGACACTGAAAGTTTTCAAACAGTCAGGGACATTCTTTTACACATCCTGTACTAAAAATGGTAAAAGAGGACAGTCTATATAGAAGAATATAAAAACACATTTTGATAATATTAGCAAATAAAAAGAAACATTTTTGTTTGCTAAGTAGGCTGTCTGCTGCATTTAGCAACAAATTTATAAGATTTAGACTTTTGTATTATGGATGTGCCTTTTTAAAATATAATACCAAATTGCTATTCCTTTTGACTGCTGGTTCAGCAGCAGCTGCATTCTCTAAATATCTGAAATTTTCTCAGGAAGTTTCTCATCCTCTAAAAATTTGAAAAAGACGTTCAAAATCCCATACAAGCTATGTCTATCCATACTTTTAACAAAAATGAAAATTCTTTGTGTTTCATCATTCAACAAATCAAAAATTTCCAATTTACTGATGAATTATCCAGCGAGATAGATAAAATCATTCCCATAGAATATTAAAATATTGTAGAATATTTTTGGCTGTGGAAGGGTTCATTAAAAAGGCAGCCACAAATCTTCTAATTTCTTTATTTTTTAAAAATTCCAAATAGAAAGTGTAAATTCATTTGCTTTAAAACTAATTGAAAGTTCATCAAATATTAAACTATGCAGATATAAAGATTGAATTGATTCTTAAAAAGAACACTCTAAATGTATAAAAGAATGTCAGATATAATGCTTTTATAAAAATTATATAAATAATAACTCTTCCTTCACTTATAAAACTAATTCTGCATCTAATCTAAGCATTAGGAAGACTTAATAAATTTCTTAATAATATCACCAGCTGCTGTACCTGATTAAAATTACTTCTGGGAGTTATAATCCTGCTTACTACACCTTCTTCTCCCTTTCTCCAAACTACACAGAGAGGGAAAAAATTGGAGTATAAAAATTCTGTCATGTCAGTACTTCTTTTGGTTGACGAAATTCTCAAGGCAAAACTAACAGTCTAGTCAAACTTTTATGAAAAGTGGCAAAACATGAAACAAATACATAGCATAATTTTATTGGTTTAAGTTATTAAGTTGGCCATCCAAACAGGACTCTAAGTTTGCTCCCGAATATATTACCAGATTAGGAGTGAAGTAGGGAATATAAGTTTTTCGCATTTAAATAAAAAAGTCTTGAAATGAAAATTTTAAACTCAAAAGCTATAGATATTAAAAAGGCCTTTATCAAATGTTAATGAGTTGACAAATTTAAAATAGTTTCCACATATTAGAAATAGATTTTTTAATGTTTGGGATTTTTTTTTTTTTCAATATGAGTGAAATTTTTGCAATTGCATTTAATGTTAAAAAAAAAGCCCCCTCTTAAAAATTTCATATAGATATTGGTACTATTTTTTAAAAAAGCCATTTGCTGAAAAAACAGTTATCTAAATGACTACATGTAAGAACTTTTCTATGTACAAATTCACGGTTACCAAAAAAGTCCATTTCAAAAATTGATGTTCTACAGATGGTATATAAAAATGGTCATTTAGTGTATATAAAATTGTTTGACTTTCAGACAAAAGTAGTGAAAAACTCTAAAAGAGAACATTTTAGTACCGAGAGGTTTTAAAAAATTTCTAAGAGTCATGTTCTTGAGTGCAAACTGTTATGGGAAAATGCATTTGAATTTAATAGTTGGAAAAAATAGTAAATTTCACCTCTTTTTTTCTGAAAGTTACAATTGTCATTCATAAAATTTCTATAATGCCATCAAGATTGTAAAGCAACATTTTTACAATATAATTGTTTTCTTCAGTCCATGAATTTAAAAAAAAAATCGCACGCGTCTTGCTTAATTTTCAAATATTTCTGAAAAGAAAATCAAGTAAGATCAAGTACAAGAAAAATCAAGTACTTTCCTGGGCTCTGAATAAAAAATAAAATTCAAAAAGTTTTCAAGGACATCGCTATTCAGAAAAAAACGTAATTAGCAGAAATATAGAAATTAGTGACTAATATTAATGAATAATAGAGAACAATATAATGACTAATTTCTAAACAATATAGGCAAATTCCTCTAAATAATGCCTGAAAGAAAAACTAAACAAGATACAAGAATATACACATGTTATAACTTTAAGAAATCTATCACAAAAACTGATGAATACTTACAGAAGAAGACTGAATGAAGAAAAGGTGAAAGTTCCGTATCCCACAAATTAACAATTATAAATTGCATAAATATTGGTCCACTTCTTGCCACTAAAGTAAGATGGAGAATAAAGTACAAATTCCTGGAAACAGCAAAAAATATATTAAAAATAAATAATGCAAAATAACAATGTCTTTGACAAAATGTGACTTGTTTTTTGAACAAATCATTTCACATTTTTGAGAAATTTCATAAAAAATGAAGGCATTAAGAAATGCTTTCAAATACCTTTTAACAGTAAGTACTATTCAAAATAATATTACAGCTTCCAAATATCACTCAGTTAAGAAATTACTCTAGGATAAATATCCTAAACATTTGAATTCTAAAATCATGAATCACAAACTCCAAAATGAAATAAATAAGCTATCAATGATAATTATCAAACTGAGCAGAGGCATTTTTATTCATATTTTTATTGATTTCGTTTCTTTATTTTCTTTACATGGAAGTAGGACAATGTCAGAAAAAAAATTGGTTGAAATGTATTTCTTCCAGAGCATTTAAAATTTGTATATTTTTTCTGTTACCAAGTTGTAGCTTTCTGTAGTTACCATCAAGTAAAAATGTTTCATTAAAATGTCATTTTCTGTTAGCAAATCAATTCCCTAAACATCTGAAAATACATCAAGTATAGGTACCTTAAAATGCAATTACATAATTTGTGATGGAAGATAACTGTATCCGATGTATTTTTGATAAATTTTACTAAGAAACAAATAGTATATTTAGCATGCATTAAAACTAATGGAAATATTAGGATTTCATTTTTCTATATATTATTCTGCATTTTAAATGTTAAACATACTATAAAATGTGTCTTTTAGATAATTCTGAAATGTCTTCATGTGATTTCTAATTTTGCATCATTATCTTGAAGTGTCAAATGTGTAAATTAATGTTAAGAAGTAATGAGTAACTTGATATTTTACTGAATCTTTCTTCTTACGGTTCATAATAAAATAGATGCAAAAGATTCAAATCGAGAATAATAAATAGTAACATATATGTTAATTTGATCAGAAACTCCTGTGGGCAAGCTTGATTGCACATACATTCCTAAATTTAAACTCATGGTTAGTATGATCATATTAAGAAGAAATCTTTGGTAAAAAGAATATTTTCAATAAAAGTCTCATGTACTGAATAAAAATTTCATGAAAAGTTCATCTGAAAACATTGAATTAAGAATTTCATTAAGTAAATGAGCCTAAAATAAGGAAATATTTAAATTGGCATGAATTGGATCTGACTGTTTATCATTCTGCTCTGGCCTTGCCCTGGAAATGTAAAACTATAATAACACCAACATTAGTAACCAGAAAAAGTACCAAGATTGAAGAATTCTATTGCTAATAGTGTTAAAAACATTTTAGTGACAAGATTGTTTATTTGTTTTACACATCATAGTTTACTACATTTATTGAATATTGCACAACTTAATATATTAATTTTTTAATTAAAAATGAAAAGTTATAGCCTTAGCAGAACAAAAATGATATTTGTTTTAGACATACTTTTCAGTTAGTCCAGTGCAAGTGAAAGGTCACCAAATAATTTAGACCTGAGCAATTAGATGCAATTCCTTAACCAGCATTTTCAAAAATGGGACAGTACAATTTTTTTCACAATGGAACAAAAATATTAATGCTTTTATTAATATTTTTAAAAATTAATTTATAAAAATATTAATAATATTCTTTTATAAAATATTAATTAAAAATATTAATAATTTTTAATGATTTTGAAACAAGGTAAAGAATCAAACAGAAATGATCAGTAAAAAAATCAGAAATTAAAAATCTGTGAAAGAATATTTAATAATTATTTTTCTTTTAGAAAAAGATAGTAATTTAATAGCTCTGTGTGCAACTTTGACTGATTAAGAGCAATTACTATTTAGGTTAAAGTTATCAGATGCTATAATATAAAGTTTCATATTTGGTTATTCAGTTCATTTCATAGATTGCATATTCTATTCAAATTAAAAAATTCTTCTTTTATACAAATAAAAATGATTGGGAAAGATTTGGTTATTTTCTCAATAATAATATGAATTACAAATTAGTTTTACAAAAACTCAATGTATACTAAAAAAAATGCCCAAGTTAAAACATTACAATACAGAAACAAAAACTGCTCAAAGCATGAGAATTGTTTACCATTTTCTAGAAATAAGCCATCCACTACAAATTGATCCAGCAAGAGAACATAACTGTCCAAAAATACCACTCCACAGACCAATATCTCTGGTAGAAATGCCTTGATCAATTAGAAAAATGGGAAATGTTGAAAGTGATCCTCTTTCACCTAGGAAAGAAATAATTCAACCATACTGGATATATTCTATTTTTTTTTAAATTATATATTAACCAACTAAATATTATTTAGAATTGCAGTTTTTTTTATAGGTTTAAACATTTTCTGCATTATTGCCTGCTAGAGATTCAAATAGATAAAAAGAAAATGTATAAAATTTCTTTGCAAATAATTGATAGAATTTCCCAACTAGACAGATTATCTGAAATTTAAGGTCTAAACGTATTATAATAAGAATTTGAAAGCAACATAGTATCTTATTATACTATTCTAAAGATCCTTTCTAATGCAGATAAAATCTAAATTGTTAAGAAAATTCTTATTTTTCTTCTCTTTAAGCTAAACATTCAACTTATTTAATCTTTTAATACAGAAAAAATATAAAGATTGATGAACTTCAAAGTGCAGAATATCTTTTTAAATTAAACATTTATTTTTAAAAAAATTAAATTATATGAACAAATATTAAACTATACAGGAGATTTCGATTGATTGAACCATTTTTCTAAACAGCAAAATAAATAAAAAATTACTTGATACATGTATTTAAAGTTCTGATATTGTTAAAGCAATTAAGAATCTGATCTACAGATGACATAGTATACTCGCACAATTTTATTACAAGATATATTAACACAAGTTTTAAGAGGGGAATGACCAAACTCACTAAGTATATGGTAAGAATTTGCCAGAACACTTGCCTGCTTAAGATGTACTAAAATTTAATTTTAGGAAAAGTTATGCCAATGCATTTGTACTAATATAATTAACGGAGCTGGAAACAAAATATTCCTCTGCTATATATTTGGTTTAGAACTTTAAAAAAATACTAAACACCCTAACTGAAACAATTAACAAGTATATACAAATATTACAAGTATATATAATAATGATATGAAAACATAACAAGAAATGTTAACAAATATTATTAGAAATTGAATATAACTAGTAAAAGACAATCACCTAGTTTATAAATCAGTAAAAACAAAATAGCTGGTATAGTTCCTTTGGTAGCAAAAATAATTTGGGGGATCTCACTTGCATTGTATCGTCTTCCAGAAGTAGGAGAAGTTAAAGGTGGAACTTCTTCTCTGAATGGAAGTTCTCTCTTTTTTATATGTCTGCGTCTTACTAAGTTTTCATGAGATTCTTCAATACTAAATGGCTTAGGGACAGAATCTTCTTCATCTTTGTTTTCTTCGACAGTTTGCTTTTCAGTAACACTTACTGTGGGTGGTTCAGCATCTACTTGCATAAGTAAATGCTGTGTGAACATTGGTAAAAAAGCAACAATAGACATTATATATAAACTAGCTAAGGAAAGACATAGATAAGTCCAACCATGATAATAATGGACCCAGAACAAAATTCCTCCACCAAATAATGCTCCAAGTTTATATCCTACAACCTGGGCAGTGTTTCCATGACCCATTTCGCAATCTTGAAGAATATGTAAAGCTAGTGCATCAACTGAAACATCTTGGAAAGCAGACAACAAGTTTAACAATAACAACCAGAAAGACATCAATACAAAGTATTCAGTGTTGATAAACATACCAAGAAAAGAAATAAAAGTTAATGCACCTAAACTGAACATAAGCCAAAGCCATTTTGTCCAGAATAAATCTATGAGGGGGGCAAAGCCTGCTTTGCACAACCATGGCAGAAGTAACAGCTTCATGAGAGATAAATGAGTATGAGATAATCCTCCCGATCTTAAATACATTGGAATGAACTTGTCCTGAAATCCATATGGTAAGCCTTGAACAAAATATAATACACCAAGAGTGAAAATTTTGAAAATCATATTCACAAAATTAGATTAATGCTTATATTACTTTAAATATAGATCATCAGTCAGCAGATACAATACGATCGATCATAATAAAACGGAAAAAAAATGTAATACTTCAATTTCAATAATTTAGAAAAGTAATTGTCTAGTTATTAAAATACAAAACCCAATAGCATTCATAAATGAAACTAATTTTTAAAAATTTTTATTCCTCGATTTAATTTATATGCGTAATTTAATTCACAAAATTATGCCATGAAGTGAACTTATTTTTCCACAAATATTCAATCAGAAGTAATGCCGATACCGGCATTTAGAAAACGAAAACAAAATCAGGAGAAAAGCAATTGAAGTAGAAGTATTTATAATCGCAGAGATTTCAACAGAGGAGAGAAATCTCAATTATCACCTCTAACAGAAAAGGTAGATCTTCTTCAATATCCATAATATATATAATAATCTTCCATCAATATCCACGCAAATACTATTGTAGAATCACTCTAGTAATATCCAAGCTTCTCCAATCCAGAGCTTCAACAACAATTTGCTAGGGCCCGTTCCAATAACGTGTTTGAAATAGCCATGCGTCTTAAAGAAACCATTCGAGACTTTGCTACAAGAAGACATACCCTCGATTTGATCATTCTCTTTTAGCCTAAGGAATTTAATGGCTGTATATGCAACTGCACTTACATCAACAAATATATGAATGAGCAGCTACTTAAATCTTCTGAAGATGCTTGAAAAAGCTGTTCTAAAGGCGAAGTCATGATGCCATTTGATTTCAGCCACTCTCTCACATTTCAAAGGGGCCGCGGTGACTTGGTTTTAACGTGTCGGCTTCGAAACTGGAGGGTTTCGGGCTCTAGACCCGATTCCATCGAAGAACCGTTGTGTAAGCGGGTCTGGTGCACGTTAAATCCGTCGAGGCCGAATGCTCTCTCGCTGGTGTGGTGCGGAAAACTGGAGAGAGAAGGCCAATTAAAGAGTCGTCCACGTCATCTAATCGTGATTCAAAATCACAAGGTCCGTTCCGAAATAGCCCTAGTGTTGCTTTAAAACGGGACGTTAATATTACTGAGCTAAACTCATATTTCAAAAAATTTGTACATTAAAAGTAAGAATTAAAATGGAGTTTTTAATATGGCCAAATGTGACCCTTGCGCCATTAAACATCACAAACAAACAAACAAGCGGGTTTTTAATAATCAAGGTTCCACTTTCAAATGGTCTCAAAATGAAAACTATTGGGTAAAATATTTTCAAATTGAGCAATAGTTTACACGAGAGCATGGTATTTTATTTTCCTCAAAAAGAGAGAGAGGGAGAGAAGCTAAAAAAACTCATCACTAGCGAGTAAAGACTCTTTATGTAACATTGCCAATGAACATAGGCCATAGAGCATCTTATGAAAGGATGAGATTTAGTTTTATCTCATTGAGAATGTTAATATCCATAAATGCAACAAATCCCTTATATTATTCTTCAAAAGTTACAGTTTGGTGTGGTATGATAGTTATTGTCTCAATTGGACCATATTTCTTTGAAAAACAATCGACAACTGGATCTATAATTAGTATTGTAACAGCTGAACATTTAGAGTCAATGTCAAAACATTTCGTAATATTTGAACTTCAGCAACATGGTATTTTAGACACTTTGATTTTCATGCAGGACGGAATTCCCCTTCATACAGATACTTGCGGAAAACAATTATTTAAGCACTATTTCACTAATGACAAATTTATAAGCCGTCATTTCCCCTTTCATGGCCACCCTGATAACCAGGTTTCAACTCTTGCGAATTTTTCTCCCAGAAGTTATTCCAAAGCCACTTTTTCAGGTATAAACTTGACAGAATTGAAAAATAAGATATGATATACCATCCTGTTACACTAAGGGTTGTTATTGAAAATTGCTGTAATCCGATATTGGATAACAGCAATTTTCAACAATATTTTCAATTTTCAATTGGGAAATTTAAATATTTAAATTCTTTTCAAAAACTGATTGAACATGATTTGCAGCACATTTACACAAATGTTATTATGTGGTGGTAGTGAGGGCTTTCTTTCACGGCAGGGTTTTTTTTTCACGGCAAAATAAAATTCTATAATCTCTTGAAAACTATTACCAAATTTAATAACATTTTATGCTGCACTTTTCCTTTCATAGATAATCCTAATTGTAGGCTCCGAATAGTTCGCAGGTCACTGGGCGTGAAATAGCGGCCCCCGGCTAAATATATATCTATATTTATACTTATAAATAAAGCTCAATGTGTGTGTGTGTGTGTTGGCGCTCTACAGGCCAGGTCATTTGATCTACTACCAAATTTGGTACATGTATACCTTAGAGGTCGGGAATGTGCACCTGGGGTCCCTTTTTTTCAATTTTTAATTAGAATTTTAATTATTAATTAAAAACTAACTTTCCCGCCAAAAAAATTCCATTTTTCCCACCGCCAAATGAGTAAGGCTTCAGTTTTTTTTCCCCCAACAGTAATGAGGATAGGGTTAACATTTTTCGGCCGATTATTTCAAACGATTCGGTTTATTTTCTTAATGTTTTATGCATTTAAAATTAAACATTGTTAATTAATCGATCTTTCAAATTCATTCTGAAGTACTTTTGAATTAAAATAACACAGAATAAAGGAAATTTAAAATGTCTAATCTGCATAGCGTTACCGTAACTGGCGTAGAAAATTCACGCATGCGCATTGTGTTCTGATTGTTGACAATATTATCAACGGATGATTCTAGATTTAAATTATTTTTAGGTTAGTTGCATGCTTTTGTAAGTAAATTGTATTTATGTTAGTTATATATTTTTTGTATATGCTTATAGTTTTAAGTACATTGTTTTTTAAGTAGTTTTTTTAAACCTGTTTTCGACCGATTATTTTAAACGATTCATTTTATTTTCTTAGTGTTTGATGCATTTAAAATTAAACATTTTAAACATTGTTAATTAATCGATCTACTCATGATGAATCTGAGAAAATTTTGTTCAGAAATTCTTGAGATATTACATAAATTAAGAAGGATATTCTTTATTGCCCATAAAGTTTAAACGCTCAGTGACTCTGTTATCAGTAATCATATTATAAAAAAATGCTTTGTTTCAGTAAAAAATATTATTATATTAATTGCAAATTAATTCTTTCCACTTTAATTTAAAGCATAAATTCTACGAGAGGTAACAGAAAATTAGAGAGATACATATTACGTTATGACTGAAGGCCTTTATAATATTATGAGTGAATTATATGACTATCAAAATTTGAAGTTTTATAATATTTTGATGAAGAATCTATTAAAGTAGGATTTGCGTAAAATATTTAATTATTAAAATTTAAACGAACATTAAGATTGGCGAATCAGCTGGTCGCCAAAGGCGGCTACTATATATATATAAACTTCGCATTATTTCATCCCCGGAAGCATAATTTATGTACAAGAGGCGCGGGTGAATTGGTGTCCATTTACACGCGATTCAAAAGCATTTATCCCGATTGTTATATACTCTGAAATTCTGATAGGGATTTCTTTATACGTGTTGATTTAGGATAGGGAAATCTAGTTATCCTTCAAAAGAATTTCTTGGCTTGACATTTTTATTCCTTCACTCGGAGCGTCTGAAAAAGCAGATTTAAATATTTCAATAGAGCTCGCGGCGCATTAATTAAATAAAAAAGGTGGAATTGGATCAGGAAATAAGAGAACATTTTTGAATGAAGTTAAGATGTGTTAAATTCAGATAAAATTTAGGAAATAAATTAAGTTTAAATTAGATTTTAAAATATCATTATTTATATATATATGTGTGTGTGTGTGTGTGTGTGTGTGTGTGTGTGTGTGTGTATCATTATTTATTATGAATCTCTTAAGACCTTATTCTTAGATTCCACTCATTAGAGTTTATCAAGTAAGTCATTAACGACAAAATGCTTCAGAAAGGAGTGGGGGCATAAAATTCATTAATAATAAATGGAAACTGCATAGATATAACCCAGAGACGTTTTGAAAACCGAACAGACTAGTTAGATAAGTCTTTTTCCTCAGATAAATTGAAGATAAATTCCTCAGAAAAAACTGTTTCATCTCTCTCTCTTTTTACTTTCTCTTATACGTAGTATAGAGAAAGTATAGTAACCGTCAAAAATTCGAACTCGAGATTTTGACGAATCTTTACATTTCAGACCTTCCTGAGTTCGAAAAACACATTTTTAGAAAATATTCGACTATCTGTGTGTGACAAAGATAGCTCAAAAACACTTTGAGCTCGATGGGTGAAATTTGGTTTACGGTCTTTACGCTAAATTTGCAGATTTCTATAAAATTTTGTGTACAATCTGTTCAGAGAAAATCCGTCTGTCCGGCTGTTCGAATATAAGTTAAACGATAACTACAGGACGAAAAGTTAGATAGATAAAATGGGTGCACAAACTTAACATCAATAGTATAAATCTCTGTCAATTTTAGGGTAAATCCAACAGCGGGTTGACCGTCTGTCTGTTTATACTTTCGGAAACATATAAACCTAATAATTCAAAAATGCAATGACTTAAATGCATCACATTTGATACCAGATTTTGTGACTACAAACACAGTTTTGAGTCAAATTTTTGTTTCAATCGGCTGAGGAAAACATGTCTGAAACACAAATTCGATTTTTTTTTTTATACTACTGAATTATTCGCCAAATTATTTGCCAAGAAAACACGATAGATTCGGTAAAAGTGCTTAATTCTCGCCAAAAATTAATGTTTTGTGACTATTTTACGCCAGTGCAATGTAATATCTGTAAATGCTATGCCAATGTCTGGCATGACAAATTTGTTAGAGAGTATGTCATAAAGTTTTAAGCTGGTTTTATTTGTGAAAAGAATTATTAAAAGTTTGAATGAATTACCTGTTGATGCTTTAAGTATGACGGCTGAATGATATACAGTCATCGCTGACACCTTTCTAGGTTGACAATTTTTCGGTGACGCTTTGTTTGGGGTTACATTGCCACCATTTTTTTTTTTTTTGTAATATTGTTTGTTTTTTGTCGCTCTTCTACTGTTGTTTATCTGATTTCGATATATTTTCAAATATTTATACCCATTTCTTCTAAAATGCAATTTTTGAAGGATATTACGCCAAAAACCAGTTGCCGAAAACAAAACACGGCATGTTATGTAAAGATGGTAATCCTGACAGGTTGTTTTTGGATTTTTGTCTGCCAAAAAAGTTTTTTTTGTTGGATTTTTTTCAAGAAAGTGGCCTCGTTAAAAGAAATCTGATTTGCGAACAACGCGGATATCAAATGACAATGCTTGCTTTTTGATGATCGACTTGATTTTTTTTTTCTGTTTCTTATACTTCTTCTGATTATTTTCATTATTTTCGATTACATTTTTTTGCTTGCATTCCATTTTTCTGCATTTATTGATTTTTTTTTCTATATTTCCGTTAATTTGCTGCAGTTCGATTGGATTGCTGCCGTTCGCGCCACATTCGTCCATTTTGCTAAAATTTGACAATAAACTATTTTTTTTGGCTAAAAGGACTGTATATCAAAACTGTTCAAGTGTGACAGGAAGGGGAGGAAATTGGCAAAGTAGACAATTAATTGCCCTAGGGATTGCATGACTTTGGGAAGACCAGGGCCTCGAGATTTTCTTCAAAGTATTTTGAAAGTTATTTCATTGTGTGCGTTAATTTAATTATAGAGGCTGTGCAAGCGAGCTTATTCTATCGAGAGCTGTTTAAATTAATTTAAGAATATTATTCTAATAGCATTCCTAAATAATTATCATTTGTAAGTTTTATGTTATATCATTTCATAATTCTAAAAAACATATATGATTTTTTATAATTTAACCAGAGGGAGTGGTCACCTGAAAACTTTCTCACATATTCTCTAAAAATGTTATGATGATGTCGTGTCCGCGTTACCACGGAAAAGGGGTGCAGTAGCTTCTGAGGGTAAAGACCCCTGAGCACCCGAGGTCAGAAGTCTGACTTCTAGCTCATATGAAGATGAAACTCACACAACCATGCCCAAACCGGGATTCGAACCCTGGACGAGCAGATCACAGGAAGGACGCACTACCCGTATACAAGGACGCCGGCTAAAAATGTGTCATCATAAGAAAGCCCCTTCCATTGCATTGGCGTACAATAATTCCCAAGTTTAATTTGGTTTATATTAACGTCCCGTTTTAAAGCAACACTAGGAATATGCTGGCACAGATCTCGTAATTTTGAGCCTCGATCAGACGACGAGGACGGCGCCTGGACTTTCATCTCCCTCTCCAAGCTTCCGCACAGCACCGGGAGGATGTTTGGCGCCGACGGATTTGGCATGCGCCAGGCCCGCTTACATGACAATTCTTCCACTAAATCGGGTCTCGAGTCTGAAGCGCTTCGATTGCGAAGCCGAGACCTTACCACCAGACCACCGCGGCTGAGAATAGCTATGAAAAATTAACTTTTAGCATTATTTACAGAATCTATCGAGTCATCCTTGTCGAATTATATGGTGATTAATCCCTAGCATGCTTTAATAGCACCCAAAAATCTGTTTTAGAAACAGATATTTTTATTTTTCCCAAACGATTTAAACAAAAATTTGACACAAGAAAATCACTTGTAGTCACAAAATCCCATGCCAAACTTGATATATATTGTCACGTAGAACTATAGTATAGAACTCAAAGACACACAAGAGGTAGAGCTAAACCAATTTATTAACTGAACTCTGAACACAGTAACTGACAAATCTTCTGCTTTTATACAAGCAGAGAAAGTTCCAGAATACTCTTCTGGAGACAGTAAGAAAAGTCCAGAACACTTGTCTAGCAAACTAAAGAAATGTCCAGTATCTTCTGGAACATGAAATAAAGGAAAACATAAAATCAAGGCATAAAGTATTCACATATACTATTAATCGCATTGTCTCTAGCGGGATTCGAACCCAGATCTCTTGATCATGAGACCAGTGCCATGACCATTCGTCCACGGAGATTTGACTGTCTTTTTTCAATGCGGCAATATATATATATTTATAAGGCATTGCGTTTTTGAATTACTGAGTTTATATGTTTCTGAAAGTACAGACTTACGGGCTGTCAACGAGTGGTTTGCTTTGGCCCAAAATTTCGCAGGTATCTACTCTATCGATGTTAAATCTGTGCACTGAATTTTATCCATCTAACTCTCGTCATTTTGTAGTTATCGTGTTAAATTATAATCGAACAGCCGGACAGACAGACTACCTCTGAACCGACAAAATTTGGTATAAATCTACAAATGTGACCTCAGAAAGACCTTATACCAGATTTCAACCATCTAGCTCAAAACGCGTTTGAGTTACCTTTGTCACAAACAAACAGGCGGAAGATTCCCAAAAATGTATTTTTCGAACTCAAGGAGGTCTAAAAGGCGGAGATTCGTCAAAATCTCGAGTTTGAGTTTTTCGATGATTATTATACTTTCTCTATACTATACAGGGTGTCCCAGCAAGACAGGATAAACTCTGCACAGCCAGATTCACTGTTTGGAATACATAAGAAATGCCCAGAGAAATGCCAGATTCGCTGTTTGGAATACATAAGAAATGCCCAGAGACCTGTACTTCTACGACCCATAGTTTTCGAGAAAAAAGCAAGAGATAATGTATGATGTCATATCCGGTTTACGAAAAAACCTTTATTCGAATTATGAATATCATTACTAAAAAAAAGAGTAACCAGACATTAAGTAACTTTATCAACATTTTTGCTGGCCATTTGCTAACTTTAGTAGACTTACGAAAATTTATTTTAGTTTTTGCATCAATTAGTTAGGAAGATGTTCGAAATGTCCAACGCGCATATTGAGTCACGTGAAATGACGTCAAGCCGTTGTTTGAATTGTACGTATTTAAAAGGCTGCGCGTAGTAGCTACCGGAAATCTTCACGTGATGATGTATTCCGCTGGGAAATGTTGCGATAAGTACTTAATCTTCGATCAATGCAGTGGTAATGCGTTACGAGCTGCTAGGGAGTGTTCCTGTCGCTATCCATCACGTCGTTCTCCCAGTGCCAACGTGACCGCAGGTTGGACGACAGAGTGCGAAATACTGGAAGCGTGTACCCGACAAACAATCTGCACGACGCTGGTAGTAGAACGCACGATATGCTTACGTAAGCAAAGGAGGATGCAATACTTCGGGGGGTGGAAGAATCTCCCGAGTTGAGTAAACGCGCACTAGCCCCGAAGATGAATGTGAGTCACTATACTGTGCACAGGTTATTATCGGCAGAGGAGTTATACCCATATGTTCAAGGTCTCCATCCAGGGGATTTTCACTGACGCGCTGACTTTTGTGAATGGTTATTGCAACAACATGAAGCCGATAATGCTTTAATTGCAGTTATCTTGTGGGTGGACGAAGCAAGATTCACATGTGATGGGGTCTTCAATAGTCACAACAGCCGTACGTGGTCTGGCACCAATTCTCATGCAATCCGCCCGCAGAGACATCAGGACCGCTGATCTGTAAATGTGTGGGCCAGCATGATAGGCATCCGATTAATTGGACCATATCTGCTGCTTGAACGGCTCACGGGACATTCGTACTTGGTATTTCTCCGGGGTGTATTAAACGATTTCTTAGATGACATGCCCTTGGCAGCAATACGTGGCCTGTGGTTCCAGCATGATGGAGCGCCGGCGCATTTTAGCTCTCTTTGCGTCATTAGCATGATATCGAATACGCATGCCGCTGGACTGGGCGTCAGGGTCCTGTTTCATGGCCACTACGATCTCCAGATCTGACCCATTTAGATTTCTTTCTATGGGGCCGTGTAAAGGAATTGGTTTATCGAGAACCAGTTACTTCAGAAAGGGACTTAGTTGCCCGTCTCCCTAGTGCATTTACTTATGTGGACACTACGATGCTAGAATGTGTACAGTCAACCATTTCAAGACGCGCGCATGCATGCCTCCATATGCGCGGAGGATATTTCGAAGATCTTCCTATTTAAAATTATGCAAGTACTGATGTTCATGTTTCGAATAAAGGTTTTTTCATAAACCGGATATGACGTCATACATTTTCTTTCGCGCTTTTCTCGAAAACTTTGGGTCGTAGAGGTACAGTTCTTTGGGCATTTTTTATGTATTCTAAACAACGAATCTGGCTGTGCAGAGTTTATCCAGTCTTGTTGGGACACCATGTATATACGAGAAAATAATAATAATAAAAAATGTCCACTCCTATTACTAAATATTTCTTAGAACGTGTTAAGAAATAATGTACCATTTTTAAAAAATTTATTTATATGTGATATACTGAAACCAACTTTTTAGAAAGTGATCTGCAATAAAGATTTTATTATTTCGTTTAGTCAATATTTTTTACTTAAAATAATTTACATGAAGATTAAATTAATATTGACAAAAAAAAAAATTTGGTTTGTGAAAGGTTAGACTGTGTAGGAATAGAGATTCTTATACTTTTTACTGCTGAATTATCTATTTGTTAATTATAGAATTATCCTCACTTCAACTCAACATTCACATAATTTTCTACAGACAAACCTACAAGGAATTTACATTATACGTTGGTTATTTAATATCCTTGAATTACAACTTACTTCATAATTGGAGTAGAGATTAAAAATTTTAGAATACTTATGACTAAAGTATCTTTATTTTAAACTAGCCGCCTTTGGCGACCAGCCGGTTCGCCAGTATTACCGCTCGCTACAATTTTCAATTAAATATTTTAAGTAACTGGTCTCATAATAGATTCTCAAACAAAACAATTTTAATCTTCAAATTTTGATAGTCATACCAAACTTATACTGTGGTTTAGATCGTTTCGTTCAATTTACTCTACATATTTTACTAATTTGTTGTCATTTCCGGTAAAATGTCAACTTTAATTTAAAGTGAAAATGATGAAATTGCAATTAATATAAAGATATTTTTAATAAAACCAAGCGTTTTATTTTATTTATCATCTTTATTGCTATTTATTTATTACTATTATTATTGAATATGAGTATTGCAAACAGAATATCTCGGTATTTAAATCTTATGTGAATTACAAAATATTTTTCATAATTTATGTAATATCTCAAAGAATAATTCAACAAAAATTTCTGAGATTCAGTATAAAATTCAGTTTTTAGTTTTGCTTTCAAAAGGATTGAAATGAAATCAATAATAATATTTTGTTCCTGCTTATAAATATATTTCAAAAATTATGAAGTCTAAATTTAATGCAATAAGGTATCATATTCTGATAAATATTCTGGACACACCAAATTTTAAATAAATGAATGAATGTTTCTATTTTCCACGATCAACTAAGACTTATTTATGAAGTTTTAAGTGTTAAAAATTTAGAAAAACTCACCATTTTCTTAATCTTAGTCCAATTAATCTTGAGAAACCTGCGCGCTTATTGGCGTATTTTCTTTGAAACGATCGATGAAAAATCTAAAATTATCCTTTTTTTATTGAATAGTGATATTCAAATCTTCATAAATCAATCAGTTTAAGTGATTGATTTAGTTGATTGGAAATTAACTCTTTTTATTTAAAATATTAGTGTTTCAAGAACATTTTGTTATTTGCAATTTCCACAGCAGAAGCTTTATGTAAAATCAAAAATTCGTTATTTATTACAGCATTTATTGAATTAAGTTACATAAAATATAATCATTTTCTATTTAAACCATTTTAGTATATCTGTTGTGTTCGTGTCTCAACAAAAATAGAATGCAGACAAACTTATGATGAAACTAAATCTTATTACATTGTAGATAATATTATCAAATTTACATCAACTTATTTTCATTCAAAATTCCAGCATCGTTTTTAAACAACAAGATAAAAGTTCCAAAAATATCACTGTTGCCAATCTGAATTTCACAACTATTTACAAAACAAAATTTATAATTTTTAAAATAATCGTTTGCTACTTTTAAATAAAATATTTACGATTTATGTCGCAACAGATCTGTGTCTTACTAAAGGTTTACAAATTAGCTGTGTGGCCATGATTTGAATGGATATCCTGTTCATATTAAACAAAACTTGCCTTAAAATAAAACTTATTTATTGGATTAATAATATAGAGAGTGTAAAAGATCATAAAAGAATTTTTCTTGAATTTATTTTTTAGAAAAAATAATATTTCATATTTGTTTCATTTCCTACAGACACGTGACGAAAATTATATGTTTGCAGATTTCATTTCCAAAAAGATTTAATTTATTTTTAATTGGTGCTTTAATCAGTGTGATGGCAACACTTTGAAAAAAACTATTTTTTTCCCATGAATGCGAAACGTTTATTTTTATTTTGTACGAAAGAAATTGTTGAAAAATAGAGTTGAAATATTTATTTAAAAATTCATTAAAAACAGAAATTTAATTTTAAGGTTAAAACATTGGTAGCATTTAAAAGATAAATTTTTGATCTTTAACTTGATGTAAAAATCTTTTTTGTGCGGTAATATTTTCGGAAGTTATAGCAGAAACACGCCAAAATTTCGCTTAATTTTTAAATAAATAAAATTCTAATTAAAAATTCGAAAAAATAACCTCCAGGTGCACATTCCCGGCCTCCAAGATATACACGTGCCAAATTTGGTAGCTGTAGGTTGAATGGTCTGGCCTGTAGAGCGCCAATACACACACACACACACACACACACACACACACACACACACACTGAGCTTTATTAAAAGTACTAGCCGCCTTTGGCGACCAGTCGGTTCGCAATTATTACTGCTCACTACAATTTTCAATTAAATATTTTAAGTAAATGGTCTCTCAATAGATTCTCAAACAAAACATTTTTAATCTTCAAATTTTGATAGTCATACCAAACTTATATTGTTTAGATCGTTTCGTTCAATTTACTATATATATATTTGCTAATTTGTTGCCATTTCCGGTAAAACTTCAACTTTAATTAAAAATGTAAATGACGAAATTGCAATTAATATTAAGATATTTTTTAATAAAACCAAGCGTTTTATTTTATTTATCATCGTTATTGTTATTTATTATTATTGAATATGAGCATTGCAAACAGAATCGCTCGGTATACAAGTCTTATGTGAACTACAAAATATTTTTCATAATTTATATAATATCTCAAACAATAATTCAACAAAAATTTCTTAGATTCAGCACAAAATTCAGTTTTTAGTTTTGCTTTCAAAAGGATTGAAATGAAATCAATAATAATATTTTGTTCCTGCTTATAAATATATTTCAAAAATTATGAAGTCTAAATTTAATGCAGTAAGGTATCATATTCTGATAAATATTCTGGACACACCAAATTTTAAATAAATGAATGAATGTTTCTATTTTCCACGATCAACTAAGACTTATTTATGAAGTTTTAAATGTTAAAAATTTAGAAAAACTCACCATTTTCATAATCTTAGGCCAATTAATCTGGAGAAACCTCGCACTTATTGGCGGATTTTCTTTGAAACGATCGATGAAAAATCTAAAATTATCCTTTTTTTATTGAATAGTGATATTCAAATCTTCATAAATCAGTCAGTTTAAGTGATTTGAAATTAACTCTTAAAAGTCAGTGATTTAGTTGATTGGAAATTAACTCTATGACCACCATAAAATCTGTGCTTTCTCTTGTGGTGTATACATTCTCCTTAATATCCGCTCGAATAAAACTTCAGATACAAAAGTACTACATAGAACAAACACATCAAAAGTAAACATAACATTTCAATACTTGCCAAAAACAAAAGAGAGAAAAATGCAATTAATAAGCAGACGATATTTAGAAAAGTACAGATATTTAGACTGGAAAATGAAATTATCTGAAATTAAAAACACGCGCAGACGATATTTACAAAAGTAAAAATATTCAAACCTGAAAAGGAAAATATATGAGTTATTCCATCAATAAATGCCATAAGTTTGTTTACATCTTCATTATTTTATGAGTCATTAAATATCAAAATGGATCCGGGACTGAATAAACACCCTGTATAGAGAGTGTAAAAGATCATAAAATAATTTTTCTTGAATTTATTTTTTAGAAAAAATAATATTTCATATTTGTTTCATTTCTTACAGACACTTGCCGAAAATTATAATTTTGCAGATTTCCTTTCCAAAAAGATTTAATTTATTTTCAGTTAGAGCTTTAATCAATGTGATGGCAACACTTTAAAAAAAGCTATTTTTTTCTCATGAATGCGAATCGTGCTTAATCCTCATTTTTATTTTTGATGAAAAAAATTATTGAAAAACATAGTTAAAATATTTATTTAAAAATTCATTAAAAATAGAAATTTAATTTTAAGATTAAAACAGTAGTATCATTTAAAAGATAAATTTTTTATCTTTAACTTCATGTAAAAATCTTTTTTGTGCGGTAATATTTTCGGCAGTTATAGCAGAAATACGTCAAAATTTCGCTTAATTTTTAAATAAATAAAATTCTAGTTAAAAATTCGAAAAAATAACCCCCAGGTGCACATTCCCGGCCTCCAAGGTATATACGTGCCAAATTTGGTAGCTGTAGGTTGAATGGTCTGGTCTGTAGAGCGCGCGCACACACACACACACACACACATTGAGCTTTATTATAAGTATAGATATAGATATAGATAGATATAGATGTAGATTGCAATCTCTTGATAATATTATAGCACTGTTAATTTTTAAATGACGAACCGGCATTATTCCATTTATGGCACTTTGCGATTCTAGGTAGAGCAAAGTATGAGGCCCCTCTTTTAATGAATTGTTCAATTTCATTCCATATTTCACGATGTGCATAACATCTGGTTCTGATTTGTTTTTATTTTATTTTATTTTAATAACTTTGTGAAAAGGCTTATGTTTTTATTTATTTTCTTATGATTCCTTATTCTATTTATTTACTGTTGTTTAAGTAGACGCTCAATGTTTATTAATTCCGTAATAACTGACAGTAAAGAAAATAAATGGAATTTGAACAATTATACTTTAAAAATATTAATATTATATTAATTTTTCTGAATTCATAGAAACTGCATTTTTTTAAATTATTTATTTGGAGAATATATTAATAACATTCGTAACATTGTGGCCAATCTCAGCCTAGCTTCCCTAGGAAACTAGCTACCTAATGGAAAAATATGCTCCTTTATATATTTCCAAATGACATTTATAGTACAGATTTTGCTTCCCAGATGGCAGTACTGGTTTCACTTTTACTCGCTACACTTCGATAGAGATCTCCAGAACGGTATA
The DNA here is from genome assembly GCA_026543865.1 of Argiope aurantia. Lineage (NCBI taxonomy): Eukaryota > Metazoa > Arthropoda > Arachnida > Araneae > Araneidae > Argiope > Argiope aurantia. The sequence goes on along the minus strand of JAPMOR010026493.1, from coordinate 501 downwards.
TACCGCACGCTAGAGGAACACTACCGGAAAAGCAATTAAAAGTCTATCTATTTAATCTCCTTACACGAAAGGAACTTCAAAATAATCATCGGGTAAATCTCATTGTTTTACTTTCTTAGTAGGGCACAGTTTCTTTCCTTTTTTTTATGGAGTTGGGGGAAAAAAGAAAAGGGAAGATAGTGGAAACGGAAACGTTCCTTTGTTGCATTTCAATTCGTGTGTAACGGATTCACGTGTAAGAGGTTCCTCGTTAATTTTTCGCCTGGATAACTAAGGAAGGAAGAGAAACAAGCCAAGTTGAACGCCATTAAAAAGTAAAAAGCAGGATCATCGTAATGACCATTTTTCTTTATTCGCCAATCTGCGTAAATTTCGCCAAACTATTGAACTGAAATACAACAATGAAAGCGAATTATTTATCGCAGAAAAAGAGCGAAGGAAGTTTTCTTTTTTTGGGTGTATTGGCATTATATATCAAAGTTTTTTTTTAATAATGAGCTC
>JAPMOR010026491.1:8231-27910 GCA_026543865.1 Argiope aurantia | reverse complement strand
ATTTATAGCCGGTTATGACAAAATATATAAAAGACCTTATGGTCAGAGCCGACCTTATTTTCAAAGGGGCTGAGGTGCAAGAAGTCATTTGGGGCTCTAATTTTTGTAAAACAATAAAAAATATCTGAACATATATTGTTAATGCATATTTATTTAACGCGTGATTTTTTTTTTTTTTTTTGCTTATACATCAATTACATTAGAAGAATTACTATTTTTGCAATTTCGTTTTCGTTGCTTAATACAGCAAGTGCATTTAAGTGTTCTGAACACATGCTTGACCGAAGATAATTCTTTATTATTAATTTTAATTTGCTGAAAGAGCGTTCAGCACTTGCTATAATAACTGGCAGCGTAAAGAAAAGTTTTTACACATTTCATACATTTAGAAATAATTCATTATATTTATTATTTAGTATGCATTCCAATGTATCTTGTGCGTTATTTACATTTCTTTCATTCAAAATCAATGCATGCGAAATTCTACTTTTCGAATTTATTATTTTGTTTATATGATCCATTAGCACATGGTCGTGTTTACTTAATAATTCGATCAAACAAAAAAATTTCCATTATTAGGATATCTTTTTATTTCGCGATTTCCTTGAAATGGAAGATTAGAAAAATAAAATCATTTAACTTGATTTGTTTTACCAATAGTTGAAAGTAAATTTAGCCGTTTTAGTAATACTTCCTAAACAATAAAGGAATTAAAATGACAACTTGAACGCTCATGATCTTGGATTACAGTTGACAGTTTTCTTTTTATAGTCACCTATAAATTGTGTAGATTTGGCCATTTATTCTTCTTTTGAAAAACAGTATACAACAAAACAAAACACGGAATCTCGCATTTTTGAATAAATTAACCATTTGCTAAGTTGGGTTTCACCATTTGGCATTTTTTAATGTAGTACTTAGTGGAAAATGATCTACTTTAGCATTTTTAACAAAAAATCCCTTGTGTTGTATAAGTCTGCTTTAACACAAAACATTATAAATTTATCAGTTACAATACTTGGCCATAAACCAGGATCATTTATACTCTCTTGATCGTATTTGTTATTGTAATTTCCTTCATTATTTTCTGATTCGGTCATATTTGTATAAACACACAATTCTTCAACAAATTTCACCGTTTCAACATTTTCATTGCAAGAGTAGAAATTTCTTCACCAGTTGAAGTTTATATTGTAATTTCTGAAGTTGAAGCAATTTCTTTTCCAGAATTACTACGAAGCCAAGAAAACTGATCTACTTATGACTTCTTGTGAAGTTTAGCTTTTTTTTCTTTTCTGATAATTGTATTTTTTGACACCCAGAGCAATATTTCACACTGGCATGTACATGGTTATATTTAACAATATTAAGCAATTTATAGAATGAATTATCAAATTAATATATTATATACTCTACGCTATTACCTAGTAAGTCATTATTACCTATATAACTTACCTATATTACCGCTATTACCTACTTACTTTATATTAATAATATTTGCCCACTTGCAATAGACTATAATATATACTGTAAATTTCGTATATTTCCAAATCCGCCGACTGCTCAATTTAAACTTCTTCCTTAATTCTTCATATTCCTGTCGTGGCCGGTGAAAAATTAATGCAATGTGCATTGCTAGGAGTTGATCGTTTAATTTATCTTCGTTTTACTTTTGGTTTCAACAATTATAAACAAATGAGCACAGATGCACACATAAAATACATTACATTACACATATAAAAAAAGGAGGGTGTTGATGATTTACAAGTCCATTTGAACTCAACCTCATTCTCGACTTCTGAGAGCCGCATGCGCCTAGAAGTCACGCCGCTCTGTCTTAACATGTCTGAATAGGATCTCCTTATTCCTAAATGAATTCCCTCCCCCCTCTTTTATAGGTATCACTGCGATCGTAGACCCATAACAGCGTAAGTCGAACTTCAGCCAGCCACGTAGAAACAAATGTATACTTTCACTATGTGTTAACGCTATTATTGTTCAGAACATTGTTTTAATTCTTTAACACAGCGGGGCCCCGGTGCATAGCATCCACCGCGCCCTCCAGATAGCCGGCCCTTTTAACATGGATTAAGTCTTAGTTTTCTAGAAAAAAAGATGTTAAGTAAGCGATAAATTGAAATAATGAATATTTTTTGCATGATTGCTACAATTTTATCAAATTTTAAATAGTGGTGATGTATTACAGTCTCTTACTGCCATACATCTAATGGACAGCGATTCTGAAAAAATTAAAATTGAAAATCTAAGAATGCAGTTAGTATTTTCCCATTCATTAGGTGGGCAGTTTAGGTGGCAGTTTACCTAGCATCAGGATATAGTAATTGGGGATCTGCTTTGGATATTCCAATTCTGTTGGACCACAGTATTAGCATTTAATCTTTTCCTTTTTGTGCAAATTACTGTGATTTAAATACTCATAATTCCTCTTTCACCATTAAGGTGCTTTATTATGAATAAAATGATTCAGTGAAAAAATGTAGAATATTCGATTGATTAGAGCATTTAAGTATTATCTGAAACAGAAAATTAATTTAATTCATATATATCCAAATATACTATCTTCCCGAAGAGCGTTCAGAAGGAATGGGTCTCCGTTTGCATTTCCTTTATGTCAAAATCAAAAATAACTCAAAAGTCTAAGCATTTGTAACACCTATTTTGTAATATTTTAAAACTGCATTTAAATAACATTATTAAAACTACAGCATATGTAAAGAACCTACAGTGGCTCCCAAAAGTGTTCGTACACCAACAAGAATCAATTAAAAACCTCATTATTTACCATTATATATTCTTATTTTTACATGAAAATTTTTTCATAGCATATTTTTACAGTTCTTAATAAAGCAGTGAAGAATATATTTTAATTACAATGCAAATTATTTTTTTAAAAATGACAATAAATAAAATTGCACAAAAATAGGACACAAAAGTGTTCATACACTTTAAAAAAACATCACTTAATATGAAATTTTCTAAATTTTTATAAATGTTTAGTATTTATTATGATATCCTTTATTCTTTATAACAGCTTTTAAACGTTTGGGCATAGATTTAACTAAACGGTCGGTTACTTCTGCACCGATCTTGTTCCATTCTTCGATCATTATTGCTTTCAGTTGAATTTTCGATTTAATGTCGTGACTTCTTATTCGCACCTCTAATTCTTTCCAAATATGTTCTATAGGGTTTAAATCCGATGATTGAACTGGTGTTTTAAGGGTTTGAGGGCAATGATAAAGGCAAAAAAGACGAACATTCATGGCCGTGTGCTTAGGATCGTTGTCTTGGTAATACACAAAGTTGTTTAAAATGCCCAATTTTTGTGCTGACACTTTTAAATTATTATTGAGATTATTTATATAAACTCTATGATCCATTATACCATCAATGAATACTAAATTGCCTACTCCAGCCGCTGACATACACCCCCAAACCATGACACCTCCACCGCCATGTTTTACTGTTCCACCTAAATTCTTGGGATTAAGTTCTTCGCTTTTTTTTTTTTTTTTTCTACATACAATAATTCTCCCATCCGACTCAAAGATGTTATACTTACTTTCATCTGCAAATAAGACACGATTCCAATAGCTCTCTGGCTGGTTTATCATAGATTTGACAAATTTAAGCCTAGCAATTCTGTTCTTCTGACTTACAAAGAATTTTCTTCGTGCAGAGCGGCCATGTATACCAGCATTCCGAAGAATTCTACGAATAGTTTCACAGGAAATAGAAGTTCCATTTGATTCATTATATTATGAAGTAAACTTTATTGCACTCAGACGTGGATTTTTTAGAAATTTACTCACAATATTTCTTGACTTCTAGTTGACAGAATTTGAGGGCGACCGTTACGAGGCTTGTTTGCAATCCTTTTTCCCTCTCTGTAACGTTTTATTATGCTTTGCACCATTGAATGAGGTAGATTAGTTATAGTTGCAATGCCTCTAATTGATTTTCCAGCTTTAAAATGAAATATAATTAATTTTCGTACGTCTAAACTCGTTTACGAATGCACGTCATATCTAAGAATAAAGAAAATAGAATAAATAATTGCGATATTAAATACTGAAATCAAACGATTTTAGTGTATTTTTCAATTAGCAGAAAAATAAGCCGCAAAAGATATTTTTATGATGAATTTAAATAAATAATGTTTTGATGTACGAAGACTTTTGTGTTCTAATTTTCTGACATTTTTTATTTATTTATTTATTTAGAGCAATACTACTTGATTTTTTATAAAAATATTTGTTCAGTTTTATTAAGAACTATTTAAAGATGCTAATTTAAAAAAACAACAACTAATAAAATGCTTTATTAAGAAGTATAGAACACAATTTCTGCAAATTTCTTTAGTGTACGAACACTTTTGGGAGCCACTGTATAATTTTCTTTATCAGATTTTTTCTTACTAGCTTAATAAAATCATTACTCTCACTGTCTGGAACCTGAAGTACAAATTTCAGAAAATAAGGTATAAGTAAGCAGACTCTCTCTTTAATAAAGTTGTAAATTAGGGTACAAAATTAGGTTTAGTTACAAAATAGGGTAAAATAAAGTTGACAGGTCGAGTTACCCCTATTCGAAAATCAAGAATTACCTTCTCTTTAAAGGATTATAAACAGCTGATGATGGCCTTTATGACTCTAGCCTTCTTTTCCACCTCCAGACTGTAGAAACGTATGTCATTCAACAATGCATATTTGCTTTGACAGGGCTGGGCTTATGCCGACGTAGACACCATATCTTAAGAGTCATTGTTGGGCAAATCATCAGTTCTGTATGAAAGGAAAACATCGGCAAGAAGCATACACGTGGAATTCATATGTAATTAGCGCAAATGATGAATAGTAAAAATAATAACGGTTAGCACTCTTTAATTAAAATTGACAGTACGTCAGTGCAATGAAAATGAAACTGATTTCGCTGTAGGGTTAATTAAATATAAAATATTGATTGCTTTTTTTAGAAGTATTTAATTGCACTGAATTTTCTATTTAACTTATGTAATTTAAAATGTTAGTTCAAAAAAATATAATTATTTTATTTTGTTATAATGTTTATTTTTTTAATTTAGTTCATCAGTAAAATGTTCTCACATAAGTGATTCAAAACTTGTTCCTCATAACTTACCAAGTGAAATATCTCCTTTTTTCTTTTAATTAATTTATGCCATAACATATACTTTCAATAGATACATTAAAAACAACCTATGTATACTAAATTATCAAATATAAAGCTCTTAAAATGCTTGATGTAAACTAGACAATTCAATATAGTTAAAAAATAGTGCAGACAAAAACTTTGAATTTGAAAAATAATTATCAGAAGCACCAAATATATATATATAAAAATATTGAACTTATACAGAAATTATCATTAAAATTGCTTGAAATGATAATAAAACATTTGTTCCTAGTAAAGCGGATTTATATTAAAATACTTTCAATTTCTTCTTCATCAAGCAAAAATTTGTCGCTTTCTACTGTTTGTAATTCGATTGAAAATGCCAGGTACACACACACACACACAAAAAAAAACCCATAAATAACCAACCACAAGATGTAGAAGTAATTATGACTGTTACAAAAGAGAATATTTCAACAACAACAACAAAAAAAAAACGAATATAAATTCTGAAATTGCGCTGACTAGTGTTTTTTCGCCTTTTAATAATAATTAAAAAATTGCCGATGCGAATGTTATTTTGAAAATTAAATATTTTTTACACAGAGAAAATAAATAATATTTTGTTGCACAGGTTGTTCATTTAACCGTTTTAAAAATTGTTTTATAAACATTTTTATTTTAGCTACTAATACTTAAATGATTAAAATTCTTCCCTCTTTAAAAGCCATCATTATGTAAATATAAATAACATATGAAAAGTTTAAATATCTTAATATAATAGAAATGGTAATTTTAGTTTCTTTATATTTGCGCAGGAATAATTAACTGCTTCTTTCTTCTTGTACAACTGTTATAGAAACTATGGAGTTATTTTATTTCTATAAAGATAGTTAAATTCTTTTTTTTTTCGTTTACAAATGATTTATTTATCTTTTTTTGACTTCAATTGTTTTCGTGTTCATTTGCTTTCAAGCAATTTATATTCCCTTAGAAAATGATATTTTATCTTCAGGATAAAAAGAAATTGAGTAAGATAAAATTCTTATAATTTGTGAGTTATTTATCTTCTAAAAAGTTTAATAAAATGCTTTGCAATGAATAAGAATTTTAATGCTATAATTCTTTTTATAAAACTCTTATAATAACTTTTATATTCTCTTTATATAACTCTAAGGGTAATATTAAATAATGAATAGTTTAATTTTATTGTGATTTTTTACTAAAGAACAAGAATAAAAATTGACTTAAGCAACAGACAAAAAAAAATTTTTTTTGAAAAATTCAACTGATTTCTTTAGAAATAAAAAATAGAATTTTACACATTCTTTAAATAAAAATGCTTGAATTTAGTATATCTAAAATATTTCATCTGTCATTCTGTATTAAAAATTGACTATAATTAGTATATATTCTTTTCATATTAATTAAAAGAAACTTCCTTCGCTGCAGATTATATATATATATGTTTAAGACATGCAAATTAATCAAATTATTTTATTTATATAATTTAGACAATGCTAATATTAAATGACGGGCAATTCATTTTTATTATGAACTAAAGCATGTGAATAAAAAGAATTTAAATAAGTAAAATATAATGACTTATGGTGTTGACAAATAAAACATTCTTTAAAAAAATTATACAGTTTTGTTTAGAAATAGAAAATTCACTTTTTCTCTTTTCTGAAATAAATAACAGAATTTATTATATCTAAAATGTTTCATATATCATCCTGTGTCAGAAATCGAACATAAATATTATTTATTTTTTTAAATTTAATTTAAAGTTCTTCTTTCGTCATAGACTGGATTTGCAAAATGCGAATGAAGCTTTAATGTTCATTTGTAGGTCCTCTTTTATCTGGAATTGCTATCTAAAAGTTTTCCTATCTTGAAGTTCAGGAAAAAGAATGCGATATTTTAATTGTTATTTTACGTCACAATTACCATGACGATTCTGACATATGTCATATTGGTATTTAATAATTTTTATTCCTTCTTCGAAATATGTTCTGCCAGCAATATGGATTCTCCTATCAAGTTCTATAAGTCAGGGAAGATAATTGGATATTTTTATGGCTATTTTAAATTTAATTGTCTTGATGATTCAGACATCTGCCATATTGGTGGAGAAGGCTTTCTATCCCCTCTCCGAAGAATGTCTGCCGATAAAATGGATTGTATGAAAGAATGAATGAATTCAATTTTTCTATGTAGATCCTCATTATTCTGGACACATTGATCTCCAAGCAAGTTCTTTAATTAAGGAAAGAGAACTAGGAACTTTTTATGGTTATTTTTTGAATTAATTGCCTTGTCGATTCAAACATGTGTCATATCGGTGGATCAGGTTTTCTATTCTCTTTTTTTCTCTCCAGGTTTCGATTCTCTTCTATTCTCTCCAGGTTTCGATTCTCTTCTATTCTCTCCAGGTTTCTCTTCTCTTGCCAGCAAAATGAATTGAGCTTCAATGTTCTTATGTAGGTTATAATTAATCTGGATTCTTTGGTCCCCTAATAAAATCTTTAATTCAAAGAAGAGATGAAATTCACTCCTCTCGAAACCACTTTGAAAGGAGATAAAGAAGCAAGTCTGTCAAAACAGAAGATCTTGTTGAAAGAGTTGATCTTATTTGAAAGAAATGAAGGATGTTGGAAATCCTGGGAACTAACTAGCAAATCAGCATGCCAGAATTGCGACTACGGAAGGTTAAGATATTCCCTTTACATATTATTTCCTTAAAAGAAAACTCGAAGAATTCCCAAATTCTGAACAGATTCAAAAAAGCCTTCAAGCCATCACTCATTATCTTGCTGGCGGTAATGTTCTTAGAAGATGAAATAGAAAACCAGCTTCACCGATATGACAAAAGCCTTAATTTTTACACTGATTATGTCGAAAAGTGACCTTGTTTATACGAAATATTTAATTCTACGTTCCTCTACGTTTTTTCCCTTGTTCGCTCTCGTTTTTTTTATGGTCCATTGGAGTTTGAAATATAATGGCCCGCCCTCGTATTTTCGACTTGAACCAACAAAATTGCTTTGATCTACGAATATATTGATTGCTTATTTGACATTTATTTTAAAAAATATCTCTATTTTATAAAGCCAGTCTCTACAAAATACTGCGTGAGTTAAAGACTTTTGGAATAGAGATTGAATTTTTGTTTCGAGATATTAAAGTTTATAAAAGATTAATACTCTAAGTATTTAGAGATATATGTGGAAGTTCATTAAACTAGACTTTAAATCCTCTAATAATGATACCCAAAGTGCGTGTCCTGTTTACCTTACTCTAATAACGCCACTGAACCAAGAGTAGATTTCATCCTGTAAAGAAAAAAAAAGGAAAGGCAAATAATCCGATTGTCCGCTAAGGACTGTACCAAACGATTTCAAATATTTTTATTTATTTATTTTTAGATAATTCAACTAAAGATCCTCTGCAAATACATTTGGAGCCAACAATTCAAGGGAAAGAAACCAAACTATTTAAACCAGAAATTAAATTCCTGTTCTTTTTATTTTTTAAAAAAAAAAGATTCCCCATTTTTCATTTGAACCTTTCTTAACTTTCTTGAATAAGTCCACCGGTGAAAAGTATGAATACAGTTACGGTATAAGTTGGAATTTTCCTAACTTTATTCAGAAAGGGGAAAAAAAAAAAGGAAAATATAATTGAGTTTCACGCACTCAGAACTGAGAAGAACTCTGAAGGTCATAAATATGTATAAGGAAAGGCGAATCACTACTCCAGATCCTCTTACACTGAAAGGAAGGAGTATTTCTTTCTTTCTTATTTTTATTATTATTTCTCTTCTAGAAATTTCTTTCTAGTGAAGAATTTTCTCTTGCATCTTGAATGAGTTATTTCATTCTGGATATGCTTTGTTCCGTGCCCGAAAGGAATTGATCTTTTTAATGTTTTTGTCATTTTTTTACTATGAATTGATAACCCAATTTAAAATATGTTTCACTTCGAAATAAATATTCTCTGTTCGAAATTTTGGTGAAATGCTTTTTTTTTTCTTTGGAATTAAGGTAAAAGTAAAAAAAAAATGTAAAATTGTAGAAATTAAATTTTTCGCCACGATTTGTGTAAGTTTTGGGCTATGCCGCCATGTATTCTTTAGGTTGTTTGTCTTGGAAAAAATATAAACTTCGGTTTAACGTGATAATAGTATTGTTTGGAAGGCTGTGGGTAAACTTAGTTATTTATTTAACAAGTAAGATAAAAAATATTCAAAATGCTCTAAAAAAGACTGTCAGATCTTGAGAAAACCATTATTGCATATTGTTATTTTCTCGTATTCGCTGCATAGAGAAAGTATTATAATCTTCAAGAAATTCGAACATGAGATTTTGACGAATCTCAGTTTTCAGATCTCCCAGTATAGGAAACCCCAAATTTAGATAATGCCTGTCTGTCTGTCTCACCGTCTATGATAAATATTTGCAGATTTCTATCAAATTTTGAACAAATTGTTTTCAAACTAAATCTGTCTATCTGGCTGTTATAATGTAAGTTAACACTATAGCTGCAAAGCGGAGAGAACTAAATAGATAAGATTTGTTACACATATTTAACATTTATAGTGCATGCCTTTCATTTTGAGCCAAATCCAACAAGGCGTTGGCTGTCTGTTGCTCTGTATTTTCAGAAACATGTAAAAGCGATAATTTAAAAACGCAGTGACATAAATGTATCAAATTTGGGGACTGCATGTGTATTTTATACTTGTGCTACAAGTGTATTTTATGCAAGAGTTTTAAGTGATCAACGTTCGGTTTACAAATTTCACTTCTATTTTATACACATCTGTTAAATTTTGAATCAAGTCCAATAGCAGGTTGAGTGTGTTTCTGCACATGTTTTCAGAAATATATAAACACGATAACTCAAAAATGTAACGGATTAAACTTATCAAATTCTTTATATGATTTTGTGACTGCAAATGTACTTCTGCTAAAAATGTTGATGTCAATTGGTCGGGAGTAACACGTCTAAAACATTGAATTCTTTGGAGATTTTAATATTCTCTTTTTATATACTTTATATACAAGAAATTAATTTTTAAAAAGCATCGCTATGTAAGGACAGAGCTGATTCGAGTGAAGTTCATTTTCTTTTATATTTCATTCTATTTGTCCAACACACACACACAAAATGAACTCACGACTTATCCAATGCAAATTCTTATGATTCACTTCACTTTAGTTCGGAAGGCGCCCGTTTAGTGGCGCTATTTAGAAACCGAATGACGGCAGTGAATGATAAATCTCTGCTTTTACCCGCTTCTTCAAGACGTCTCGCTGCTGCATTTTTTACTAAACAGCGAATGGATAATCCTTGTCATTCTTCCTCTATTTCGCTTCTTTGCATCTTTTGTGTTGCGTAGCTGTATTTGTAGACGATGCCTTTCCGTTTTTATTCCAGCTGTTTGCATGGAGGGTGGAGATATATCAAGCACTCTTATTGTTACGGCCATCTGTTTCACGTTTGTCTTGGTTGTATCTTCTGTATATGTACAGCTGGAATGGAAAAGGATGTATATCCAATTTACTGCCACAATGGGAAATATTTCGAAATTCAATTCAAATAAAAATAATGCCTAGAGTGCTTTGTTGCAGTTAAGAGTTGACTGCTGCGTCTTTTACATGAATGAGTGCCACCTTTTCTTATGAATTGTATTCATTTTATCTAGGTTATCTTACGTGGCCAAACATGCTGGATTACAACGATTTTGGAATTCTTATTCTGGATTTATCATCATTTGTTTAAAAGGATTTATGCGTCCTAGTTTATTTAGTAAATTCTTTCCAATCTCCGTAATATTATGATCTTATTTTATAATATGGTGTTTTCAGAAAAGTGGGTGGAAAGCACTAAAGGGAAAGAGTAATTTATTTCAAGTTATCATGTGAAATTATTATTTTTTAAAGTCACGTGGTAGCAATCTGACAGAGTGAAACGCGCTTAGGTTGGAGCGGCAGTTCATTTTATGACCAACACTCATCCAGCGAACATCTCTATCTTATATTTTTACAGAAGATATCATCTAATTATTTTTCTCGTGAATAGCCAGTTTAAACCGGTTTGAAACAATCACGTGATTATCAGGTCACGCATGCGTCAATATTTAGAAAACTTTTTTTTCCCATCTTAAAATCGTTGGAGCTGCAAAACATTATCTCAAGGCGAGAATTTTTTTTCCCCTTTGAAATCCGGTTTAAACTGGTTTGTAAGGATTACATGATTATTTTATTGCTCAATCATCAACTTTAAGAAAAACAATGTTTTTCATCTTAAAATCGTTCAAGCTTCGAAATCTTTTTGCCAGCTAAAAAAATTAAAAATATAAATTAAAAAAAAAAAAATTCTATACTTTTTTCTATTTTTTTTTTTTATCTACAAAACTGGCGTTTTCATTATTAAGCTGACAAGTGTTCTTATACCGTCATAATACCGAAATTCCGCTCAATATTTTTTAAATAAAATAAGTTGAATTTTTAAAAATAAGTTATCAAATATTTCCTTCTCTATTTTTTTACCTCGGAAAAACTATTTATCCTTAGTTTTAGTGAGTCATTCTAGTTTAATACAATCATTCAGATCAATAGTAAAATGACGACGTTTTCTGAATTAAATAATTTTTAGTACGTCGATATTTCAGTTGGCATTCCCCCTAATACAACTAAATTCTTTTGTGTTGAAGCTCGTAATATATTGTTAATATTTTATAACCAAAACACTGAAATATCAGAATTATATCCTAAATAAGCACAATACGCAGAAAAAGGATTAATCATGTGTATATTTTCCAAAACATGCGCAAGAGAGAAATTCTTTCAGTATGATGTTTTAAAAAATTGTTATCCTTATTTTTGAAGTAAATGAAATAATTAATACGTGTAAGTCACATCACTGACTCTCAGACCCACCCGTAGGGACAAGGATAAAGAAAACTGAATGACTGGACCGCCGCAATAGCAACAGTGGCGGGAACTGTGGTTGAGTCCTAAGGGCCATCACCGGCCCACGGACTCAACCCGAAGGAAATACGTCCCGTCATCGATGGGAGGAGCCAGATCAACCACATTTTCGTGTACCCTCCAAGGTGGCGAGATCTAACCACCATACTGGAAGTATCTCATCCTCTTTTCGAGGTGCCCCTGGGAGTCGATTAATACGTGTAGTAAAACTAATTAAAAAAGAGATACTGGCTATGCGCCTATTCCAAATACCAATTACTGAACTGATAAATTAATTTGATTTGGTTTTGTTTACATTTGGTTTAGAGGCATTATGAGGACAATTTTAGGGATGAGAGCAATAAAGATTATTACAGCTGCTCCCCCACCACTTCTTCAAACTTCCGCCCCACACTAGCGGGAGGATGTTTGATATTAAACATCAGATTCCAAGTGCATTTGCATCTTATATACATCAATTCTACGATGGAGCTATCTTACCACTTTGAATCTGTAATTCGAAACACAAAGCCTGGACGAGCAAAGAACTAAATAGGGAAGCGGTAAAATTCTACCTCCTAGTCCAATTAATAAAACAGGTTTCTCGAAAACATATGAATTGGATTTTATTATCGTAGTTAAAGATATTTAATGCTTTAAATACTGTTCAAAATTTTTGTAGACGAATTTTCTTGCATAAATGAAATTCTTAATAATAGGTTAACTTTTTAAAATTCCGTAATTAATCAGTTCAGATTCTCTGTTTACCAGCAAATGATCCTTCGTTCGTAACTCGATATTTCTTAGCTTCCATTTCGTAATCGATGAAAATTTCTCTATTAACTAATATTTTTTTTAATTGCAACATGTCCGAATTGACACTGTTTGGAGTTATTAATAAAAAAGTATTTTCGTTTCCGGTTCAGAATTATTTCTTTTTTGGCTGAAATATTTCTAAAGAATTTCATAATCCTCTGTATTTTTATCCTCTAAATTTAATTATCATTTACTATTTACAAATAATTTTTTATTGACTTCGAAATTAAACTCATTAAAATTACAAATTTCTAAAACGCAAAGATGAACACAAAAATGCAGCTGAAGCTTTTGATTTTCCAATATTTTATTCCAAAAATATTATCAGAAATACCCAAATCAGCTTATATTAAAATTTCCATGATTTTTTTTATTAAAAAAAACTTACGACTTTAAATTTGTTCAAAACGCTTTATTAATTTGTATTTTAATATAGAAGAGAGACATTTTAACTATGTAGCACATCCTAAAATAACAATATATTTTATACTGGCATTCAGCTGAATTGAAACGCGTCTATAAAAGAGCTTTTTATTTAACATATTTTTAGTGTAAAAAATTATTTTATGTAAAGTACAAATCTTTTCCTCTTTTTTCAATTTTATTTTTTCTGGAATAAACTTGAATATTTTTAAACTAATAAAAATATACACGAAAAATATTCAAAAGATAAAAGAGAAAGTTACATTCCATATTTTTTCAATAAAATGAAATTTCATAATTTTCATGCTGAAGTGAGATTCAAAATAATTTAAAAATAGATCAAAGTTGTGCCAGAAATATCTTTTGATAACATTTGAAGGATGCATTTATAATTTAGTTTCAAAAATAAAATAGAACTACTGCAGAAAAGAGATTCCTCAGCTTTATCGACTGAGCTCATTTTCAAACTTCAGTTTCAATTCGTTCTTTAAAGTTTGAATTTTAACAATGATTAATAGCAAATGACATCCTGCTCTACATTTCTATTTTTTTGCATATTAATTTTGTTAAATTTCCTTTTACCGTTGATGTCGGAAAAATGATTCACTGCCGTGGCATGTCTTTTTTAGAAGAGTCTATTCAACTATTCAAACTGTTTTAATCGATCTCTGCAATAATGTTTTGAATAAAAAGAAAGAGCAAGAAATTAGAAAACCTCCTCAAGACAGCAGCCGTTACGTTGCAACGAGTAATTGCTTTAACGGAGAATAGAATTAATTTTATTTCAAAGGAACCACTGCAGATTCAGAACTACAGAGCCTTAACTGATTTAACATTTTCGTTCAAACCTTGTATTGCTTTTTGAACCTCAAACGTTCTTCAAGTTAGAATACTGAAAATCCTAAAGAATATATGAAATGTTGCTAGAAAACTTTATTTCCTTTTAGCGTTTGCAGCCAGAATATAGATTCTGAATTTTAATTTAGCCTTTTTTATCAGCCATTTTCTATTAATTATTTCAATAAATAAATATGCAATAAATTTTATTTATCCTTTTATAATAATTGTATTATCATGCGACTTTTTTTTATTTCGAATATTTCATTACTCACAAAATTCAAAGCAAACACATTAAAACTTTTTAAATCAATATTTCTCACAGGTACATTCCGCTGTACCCGATTTCAGTGCATTTTTTTAAAAAAATCAGATGTCGGATGCTAGAAAATTGATTTGAAACTCACTTGTATGAATCTTGTGAAGATGCGCCTCATATTTTCTTATCTGGTGCAACTCATTGTTTGCACATTACAAGAAAACTTAGTTAATTATTACATTATGTTGAATAATACTTTCATAGTTATGGAAAATCTGTAAAAATAACGAGAGTTCGTTATTTATATGTAATTTTAATTCATAAAATTTAATTTCATTGGATTTAATATTGTTACAAACCTGCAATTCGGCTTCCCAGCATAGTTTGTTCCATCATTGGAAAGAAAGTTTCACAGTCATCTGAATGGGACGTAGTCAAGGTGTGCGTCGGAGGTCCCAGTGCTTGGCGACAAACTTGGCGACCATTTGGCGCCAAAATAGATAATATCCGAAACTTCGAGAATTTTCCCGATCCGTCCAGTAGGAACCGAGATATGCCTCGAACTTTCCTGATTGGTTGAGAGGCTTCTAGCCCCGCCTCCTGAGACCTATAAAAAAGGAAGCGGCCGCCGCTGCCAAAGGAAGACGACAGAGTAGTCCGAAGACAGAGCGGAGGAGACGAAAGAGACAGGGCGGAGAAGGCGGAAACGACGACGAGCAGCGACGGAGTCAAGCTCGTGCTGAACTGAGCTGTGCGCTACTGTCTGCAGTAGATTCTGATTGTATGCTGCTGTTGTATGCTACACGTCTCGGGTGAAGATAATCGTCTTCTGTGCTGTATATAGTTGTCGCTTTTGTGCTGTCCTGTGTGTCTTCGTGTAAATAAACGTTGTTGTTTCTTTTTCTACTACCGCCTGCTGATTGAGCGTTCTACACACCATATCACTTCCACTATCCAAACGAACCCCGGAAAAGAAAATACGTAACATTTGGTGTCAGAAGTGGGGTAGTGGTCAACAGTGTATGGTGCTGACGAGATATCAAGGAAAAATGGCTGATAGCGGTAATGGTGAGTTACTGGCTCTGTTGGCTGAGATGAAGAAATCTATGGAAGCAGGACAAGAAAGAATGGAGAAAAGACAAGAAAGAATGGAGGAGGAGCTTAAGAAAGGAATTTTGTCGTGGAAGGAAATTTTAAAAGATAAATGTAATAAAACAGAAGAAGTCCAAGATATCACAGAAGAAATTGGAGGAATTAACGAGAGCCAAGTGGAAGGAGAAAAGACTGAAGACCGAATGGAGACCGGTGTCACTGAAATATAACTTAGCCATCCGGAGAATGAGCCGAGGTTTAATGAGGAGAGGAGCGAACAGGGAGAATGTCAAATAGTTGCGGAGCTGAAACAGTCTTCTCCGAGTGAGTCCCCTGAAGTGGAACCGAAAGTGCAGGCGCTAGGGGATGGAGAAGATGGACTTTCTTCGGACGGGTCTGTTGGTGGTGACCCGTGCTCGATGCCTATGGATGCAAGAGTTGATGCGACCCTGTTTGGATTGGATTCCTCCCAAAGATTAAAGGAACTACCTCTCTGCAAGCCTCTTGATATCTCCTTGCATAGTGACACGGAAGAAGTCTACATGGCTGGAATCGCTGATCCCTGTAGTCACGATCTCAACTTCCTTCAAGAATTCATCTTTACCGTGGATCTGCATAGAAGTGTGAAGCAAATGGGAGCCGATGAATCACCTGTGCATCCCGACATGTTACGTCGTCGCAGAAGGACCCTTCCAGCAAAAACGGATGTGCTCTTCGGAAGATCCAGTGTGAAGGGCGTCGGACAATTCTCGGGTGTCGAGAATAGACCGGGAAGAGGTGGACGTATTCCCGTGAAAGCTTTGGCGATGAAGGCGAATACCTGGCTTTCGAGTGGACTTCAGAAGGCATTGTTGGATCATCCTGATACACGGCTGGGTCGATGGAAGAAGTTCAAAGTAACCGACTGAAAAAGCCTGGCAAGAATTCATTCCTGAGGTCTCTACTACGATCCAGCGTTTGGCTCCATGGGACATCGTGCATTTTAAGGAGCGGGATCAAGTCTGGATGTACAATCCGAAACGACGAAGAGGTCCGGGTCAAAAGCATTGAGAAGGTTTGGATGGATCTTTAGTCGTCGCCAAATTAGTAAATTATGTCATCTCTGAGAGTCGCCTAAAGCATCATCATAACATCATACGGAAGCCTACGCCAGCTGTTGGATTGAAGAAGGACTGCCGGGACGTCAGTCTTTGAAGAGGGGAGCAAAGTTACAAACCTGCAATTCGGCTTCTCAGCATAGTTTGTTCCATCATTGGAAAGAAAGTTTCACAGTCATCTGAATGGGACGTAGTCCAGGTGTGCGTCGGAGGTCCAGAGCTTGGCGACAAACTTGGCGATCATTTGGCGCCAAAATAGATAATACCCGAAACTTCGAGAATTTTCCCGATCCGTCCAGTAGGAACCGAGATACGCCTCGAACGTTCCTGATTGGCTGAGAGGCTTCTAGCCCCACCTCCTGAGACCTATAAAAGGAAGCGGCCGCCGCTGCCGGAAAAGGAGACGACGAGTAGTCCGAAGACGGAGCGGAAAAGCCAGTAGTTAGAGTGGACGGAGTGGTCGAAGAAGAGTAAGCGGAATCGACGGAGCGAAGTCAGTAATTCGAGTCAGAGTCGGAGAAGTAGAAGACGGAGTAGTCGGAAGCGACTGAGTCAAGCTAGTGCTGAACTGAGCTGTGCGCTACTGTCTGCAATAGATTCTGGTTGTATGCTGCTGTGTGTTCTGTTGTATGCTACACGTCTCGGGTGAAGATAATCGTCTTCTGTGCTGTATATAGTTGTCGCTTTGTGCTGTCCTCTGTGTCTTCGTGTAAATAAACGTCGCTGTTTTATTTTCTACTACCGTCTGCTGATTGAGCGTTCTTTACACCATATCACTTCCACTATCCAAACGAACCCCAGAAAAATTCGCAACAATATCAATATTATCATTATACTGTTAAAGCCATTATGCATATTATTGAATTTTTGAGTTCTTAGAAATATGGATTCCACTAACTGCGGAATGTTGTCAGAACACCTGCTTATTTGTAATTTTTTTTATGATTTTGAGTTATGAAAATTAATAAAAATACTATTCATTAATATAAACTAAAAGATAATATGGACACTGAAATCATATCTAGCAGTATTTTTTAAATCACTATATTTCTTAATCAAGCCTACATATTTGAATGCATTTGAAGTAAAATTAAATATTAAAAAAATATTAAGATAAAATTTCTTTTTTCAATGAAAAGACAAGTACAATGAAATAAACAACAACATTAGGATTAAAATTGAATTTTTTGGATTTTTACTTTTTTCTCTATTTACTATAGAGAAAATATAATTCGAATTCGAGATTTTGGGGAATCACCACATTCCACATTGGCGAATCACCGGAGTTCTAAAAACACATTTTTGGAAAATGTCTGTCTATCTGTCTGTGACAAAGTTAACTCAAGAACACTTTGAGCAAGACGGCTGAAATTTAGATTACGGTCTTTACTTCAAATTTGCAGATATCTATCAAAGTTTGAGTAATATCTATTATAAAAAAGCCCGGCTATTCGAATAAACGTTAAAACAATAAATTAAAAACATAGAAAGCTAGATAGATAAAATTCGGTACACATATATAACATCTATAATATGTCTTCACACCTATCAGTTTTAAGCTAAATCCAATGGGAGATTGACCGTCTGTCTGTCTGTACTTTCAGAAACATATAAACGCTAAAATTCAAAAAACGCACTTAAATATATCAAGTTTGGTATGGGATTATGTGACTACAAATGCAATTTTTCTAAAAGATTTTGTTTCAATCACTCGAACGTGTCTGAAATAAAAATTAAATTTTCGTAATTCTATTAACGCATAAAAACTCCATAAGAATGACATGATAGATTTCTTAAAAATGCGTAATCCATGTCAAAAGTTATTATTTCATAACTATTATATGCAAATATCATTAAAGCCATTCACTGTTATGAAAAATTTATTAGAGAGTATGCGAGAAAGTTTTTGGAAGACCACTCACACTTGTTATTAAAAAGAGTCATAAATATTGCATTGTGCACGCGATTTTTAATTGAAATTGAATATATATTGTATTCCATACGATCAGATCATGTATGGAAGATATTGGTAATAATGTGCGGTTGGTGCATATATTTTATATGAAAGACTAATTGAATAAATATTTTATCTCGATTTAGATAATTTTGTTTAAAATGTACTATTTCATCGATAATAAAGTAAAGGCGCGCCTTTTCTTATTCTTTTTTTTAACTTTTCAGTAAATTCAAATATTTGGGGAATGTATGTCAACACCCTGTGATGGCACTGAGATAGAATTAAAAAATTCTTTGTTATTGACATCTTTCAAATGTTCGAAAATGTAATGAGAATCATTAAGGACAAAAACAAAAAAAATAGACACTTTTAAAATGAAAAATTCGAAACTTCCTTTATTCTTTATTCCATTTTGTCAAAACACCTTCTCTAATTATATGCACAAAACTCTTATTCTACAAAGGAAAATTTTATGTTCTTGATGGAATCATTACACACCTTTCCTATAAATGGTCTTTGTTTAGCTAGAGTGTGCAATTGTCATAAACCTTTACAATTAGGTATCCTGTCAGACATTGTTCATTTGTGCTAGTGAACGGAAAACCAAAATTGATATAAATACCTAATTTTCGGTTAAGAATTGAATATACTATTTAATGAAATACTTTAATGCAGGATTGTATTTCAAAATTTTATAAAATTTATCTTTTTAAAGAGAGATTTATTGTTATTGCAAAGAATTCCTGTTTTGATGCGCAATTTCATTGTCAGTATGATTCAGAGGAGCACATCGTTAAAGTTTTCTAGAGTGTTATTGATTTAGGTCATCTTACTTTTAGGAAATATTGCGTTTATGCAATAGCTCATATTGTCAGATTTTCAGAATTTATATTTTTAACGATAAACATGCCACCTCTCTTCATTATATTGATGAAGGTAATGAATTTCTAGTATTCGTGCATTAAACGTAAGTCAGTAATTAATAGATAAAATTATATATATATATATATATATATGATTACACATATATATATATATATATATATATATATCACCAAATATCCAAA
>JAPMOR010026485.1:0-19154 GCA_026543865.1 Argiope aurantia | reverse complement strand
AAAGTAATTGTCTGTCGATTTAGATGTTCTCATATTAAATTTCATTCCTTACATATATAAGGGATAAGCAAATTATATTAAAAATTTCAGTCAATAAGAGGTATATTTATATCCAAAGAGATTTTGTATTAGATTTAATACACATCAATTTTTAATTTTATGACTCTTGATGATTATGATTTAATTTTACGTCTTTATTATTTATGAGATAAACACATTTTAGATAGGCAAAAACCAAAGCTCGACATCTCTTGTGAAATTCATTTCATAGAACAAAGAAAATTTTTTGGAAGAAATCAGAAGGAAATTAAATCAAAAATTCAAACCTATAATAAAGCGAGAAATTTTCCTCAAGGGCACACAGCTAGTAATTAGCTTCAAAGAGCTTTTAAAGATGATATTTAATTACTATGATAAAGGAATAAATTCAAACTAATTTCTCAAACTTCTTTCAAGTGCAGATGCCTTTGTGTAATAACCGCACCGATAGTTATCAGATTTAAAAAATTATATAGTTTAATCGAAGGGCCTTTATTATGCCTTTAGGAATATATATATATATATATATACCCATAATTCTTAGGTAGGTTTTTTTGCCTCCTATTACCTGCTTTTCCGTAATTATAAAATAAGATTTTTTTCTTTTATGATTAAAGGCTAAAAAATTCATTTGTCATATTGGTTTTTATACAACTACTTTTTCTTGAACACGTTTTTAATTTGTAAAAAATTCATCAACTTCAGTTATTTTTAATATTATTAATTATTTTGATAGTCTGTGGAAAGAAATCATAATATATTCACAATTTTAATTGTTTAGAATTAATACTTCCGGAATATTTTTGCATTACCGTAATTATCAAATCATTTTTTAACACATAACATAAAATTAAAATTCTGCTCATAATACTTTAAAATATTATCGATATATTTACTGATTAGAAAATAAATATTAGCACTAGAAAAGAAATTATCTTATACCATGAATCGATAAATTCGTATATACATTGTTACGAATCTGTGATGCTGCTTCCCAGCATAGTTGGTTCCATCATCAGAAAGGCTGTTTTACAGTCATCTGTATTGGATGAAGTCCGGGTGTCGCGTCGGAGGTCCCAGAGCTTGGTGACAAACTTGGCGACTTGGCGACGAATTTAGTGACTTTGGCGCCAAAATAGATTATACACGAAACATCGAGAATTTTCCCGATCCGTCCATTAGGAACCGAAATACGCCTCGAAAGTTCCTGATTGTTTGAGAGGTTTCTAGCCCCGCCTCCTGAGACATAAAAGGAGGCAGTCTGAAGCTGCCGGGAGTAGTCGGAATCGAACGGTGAAGAACGAGCCTTTAAGAGATTTGCAGAGCAGCGACGGAGTCAAGCTAGTGCTGAACTAAGCTGTGCGCCACTGTCTGCAGTAGAGTCTTGTTGTGTGCACGTCTCAGCTGAAGATAATTTTCTTCTCTATGCTGTATATAGTTGTCGTTTTTGTGCTGTCCTGTGTGTCTTCGTGTAAATAAACGTCGTAGTTTTTTTTCTACTGCCGCTTGCACATTGAGCGTTCTCCATACCATATAACTTCCACTATCCTAACGAACCCGGAAATATTGTAACATTTGGTGTCATAAGTGGGGTAGTGGTTAGCAGTGTATGGTGAAAATGAGATCTCAGACTACGATGGCTGAGAGCGGTAATGGTGATTTACTGGCTCTGTCGGCTGAGATGAAGAAATCTGTGGAAGCTGGAAAGGAGGAGATGAAGAAAAGGACAAGAAAGAATGGATCAGGAGATGAAGAAAAGACAAGATGAGATGAAGCAAGGACAAGAAAGAATGGAGCAGGAGATGAAATCCGGACAGGAGGAGCTTAAGAAGGACATCGTAAGTGTTAATGAGGAAATCTCCAATATCATTCAGGAGAATATGAATGCAATAGAAGATAAGGTGGCTTCATTTAAGAATAAGGTAATTTCAGTGGAAACTAAAGTTGTGAAGATGGAAGAAAGTATTGACAAGAAAGTTCGAAAAAACATTGAAATTAACATTTTGAAGATGGAAGAAAGTCTTGACAGGAAGGTTCGAGAAGACATCGGAAAATAATTTGAACAGAAATTTGGGAAGGAGATTGAAAGCCTGAAGAAACAGATTTCCCATGAACATGATGAATCCAAAGTCATATTTACACCTTCCCTAGCGACGATTAAACTCTCGACATACGACGGAAAAACAACCTGGAGAGTATACAAAACACAGTTTACTATGGTAGCAGAAGCTAATGGATGGAATCCTCAAGCCAAAGCGTTTCACTTGGCAACTTTGTTAAGAGGAGGTGCTGCCGACATCCTTGAAACACTTACGGAGGAGCAAAGACATGATTTCCAAGCTCTATCGAGTGCATTTGAGCTGCGGTTTGGAGATAAGTGCACTAAAGAATATAGCACGACTGCAGTTAAAGTTCCGCTATCAAAATGCTGGTGCAGGTCTGCAGGAATTAGCTGCCGATATTCAGCGACTTTCCCATTTAGCATTTTCTTATTGCCCGCTTGAGAAACGCCAAGATCTGGCTCTCCAGCACTTCATCGATAGTGTGAGCGATCCGGAAACACAGAAGGCTCTTAGACAAGCAGATGTCAAAGATATAGGATCTGCTTTAGTCTTTGCACACAAAATAGAGACTGCCCAGCAATCCGCACATAAGGACCGACACCCAATCAGAGCTGTCTCTGCTGCGGATTCGGAATCTGAGTTTGTAAAAAAGATTGACGATCTGCGAAGAGAAATTTGGAGGTTAAAAGAGCGCATAGATGGCAGAAGTACGGATATTCGGTGTTGGACTTGTGGTACAATCGACACGTCCGTAGGAACTGCCGGGTTTCTGAGAGTGGTGGAAATTATTTTCCACCACATCAGGGAAACTAATATGTGGCCATCTCGCGGGGCGGAGGTGTCCAGATAGTCCAAAGCCCCATTTCAAAGTATTTCATATTTCATCCATAAGTGGTGGTGACAATGGACTTTACGTGATAGGACAAATTGGTAACATCTCATGCCGTATGGTTGTCGCCACTGGAGCTAATGTGACCATAATAAGAGAAGATCTGGCACGAAAATTAAAATTTAAAATAATCTGGACGCCTCCCTGCATTACTTTACAGACAGTAACGGGAGATAAGATTTATGTTCATGGGAATGTCAACCTCACTATACGCTTTGGAAATATAAACTACCACCATATGGCATTTGTAGCAGAAATTACCGACTCTTGCATTCTCGGACTAGATTTTCAGCGGAAATACGACTTTAAACTGGATTTCGGAAATAGTAAAATGAATTCAAAATTTGAAGACATCACTCTTTTTGGACTACACGCTGAACTGGAATCCAGCCAGAAAATAATTGCCAAAACTGACATCTCCTTATCGCCTAGGACTGAATGTGTAATACCCGGTTTGGTAGTAGATAACGGAAAATTCCGATTTGGTGTAATGGATTATCCTGACACAGGCCGTGGCAGAGCGGGAGTGTTGGTAGCTTCGTCGGTAGTGGACGTCTCAAAGTCAGTCATACCATCGAGAGTGGCTAACATCAGTGATAAGACAAAGATTATACAGAAAGGAGAGGTGCTAGCAACTTGCACTTCTGTCACTTGTATAGACCGGAAGTGCAGTAGTCAGGACGTTTCTAATTACTAATTAAAGAAATGCAAGATAATGACGAAATTGAGCCGTCGTCAAGTCCTTGGGCATCCCCCATCATCTTAATAAGGAAGAAAGACGGCTCTACTAGATTTTGTGTGGATTATCGCCGGTTGAATGATGTCACCAAGAAGGACAGCTACCCTTTGCCAAGGATAGATGACACGCTTGATACACTTGCCGGCAATACTTGGCTTTCCACTCTGGACCTCAAGAGTGGGTATTGGCAAGTAGAAATCCATCCTGAAGATAAAGAGAAGACGGCTTTCACCACAGGACAGGGGCTATGGCAGTTTAAGGTTATGCCTTTCGGCTTGTGTAATGCGTCAGCAACATTTGCACGCCTTCTGGAAACAGTTCTTGGAGGGCTTATTTATGAAGCCTGTCTGCTTTACCTCGATTTCGTCATCATCATGGAGCGTTTCTTTGATGAACATCTTCAAAATGTTAGACTTGTACTGCAAAAGCTGAAAGAAGCTAACCTGAAATTACGCCCGTCCAAGTGCCACCTATTCAGGCGTGAAGTCACCTATCTTGGGCATATAATTTCGGCAGAAGGTGTTCGGACAGACCCGGATAAGATATTGGCTGTAAGACACTGGACCTGCCCGACGGATGTTCACTAGCTCCGGAGTTTCTTAGGCTTATGCACGTATTACCGGAAATTTGTGAAAAACTTCTCAATAATCGCCAGACCACTCCGTAAGCTGATCGAAGCGAAACAGAAATTCATCTGGACGGACAAGTGTGACAACGCCTTCAACAAGCTCAAAGACGCCCTAACATCTGTTCCCGTCCTGGCATATCCTGAAATTGGAAAGCGATTTATTCTGGATTCGGATGCAAGCCATGAATGCATCGGAGCTGTGTTGTCCCAAGAAATAGATGGACAGGAGCGTGTCATCGCCTATTTCAGTAAGTGTCTGTCCAAACAGGAAAGAAATTATTGTGTGATCAGGAAGGAACTTCTGGTTATCGTAAAGGCCGTAGTGATCTTCCACCCTTACCTCTACGGTCGAAGGTTTCTGCTTCGTACAGATCATGCTTCATTAACCTGGCTATTAAATTTTTAAAATGCAGAAGGTCAAATAGCCAGATGGATACATGTCTGACATGGAAATTCGTCACGGAAATGAATCAGCGCATGGAAACGCAGATGCCCTTTCGAGAAGACCATGTTCGGAGAACTGCAAATACTGCTCTAGAGTTGAAAAGAAATTTGGCATGGTAGATCCTGTAGTTCGCAAAGTTACAACACCATCAACATCAGAATCAGATCCATAGAGTGACGACAGCGTCCGGAAAGACCAACTAGCTGATCCTGAAATAAAACCAATAATTGAATTTAAAGAGTCAATAGGCGGAAAGCCTAGCTGACAAGACATCGTCACTTTCCATCATTCAACGAAGCATTATTGGGCTCTTTGGGGTTCTCTCCATCTAAGAAATGGTGTGCTGAATCGCAAATGGGAGTCTGACGATGAAAAAGCATTCAGATGTCAATTAATACTCACAAAGACAAGAGTATCAACAGTCCTTAAGGAACTCCATGGCAGTCCGACAGGGGTTCATTTTGGTGTTACGAAGACTTTACAAAAAGTTCGAGAACGTTTCTACTGGAATAATGTGCGAAATGACGTGAAGAAGTGGTGTCGCACATGTGATCCCTGTGTTGCACGTAAAGGTCTTGGGAAACGGATTAAAGGAAGACTGCAGCTGTATAATGTGGGGACACCTTTCGAACGAATAGCTTTTGACATCCTAGGCCCTCTTCCTAGTCATCAGATGGCAATAACAACATCCTGGTTGTCATGGATTACTTCACCAAATGGACCGAACCTTATCCCTTTCCCGATCAAGAAGCCCCGACTGTTGCAGAGATTCTAGTTCAAAACTGGATTTCAAGATACGGAGTTCCTCTACAACTGCAGTCCGATCAAGGAAGAAACTTCGATTCGGCTGTTTGCTGGAGACTGTGTGATATACTCGGCATCGACAAAACTCGAACTACGGCTTTACATTCTCAGTCAGATGGCATGGTAGAGAGATTCAATCGGACCATTCTGAACAGTCTCTCTCTCCTGGCGTCCAGCAATCAACAGGACTGGAACAAGAAACTTACCCTTTTCCTACTTGTCTATAGAAGTGCCGTTCACGAGACTACTAGCTATTCCCCATCCCAAATGCTCTTCGGACGTGACCTTCATCTGCCTGCAGATCTACTGTTCAGCCGGCCTCCAGATGCTTCCTTTCGCCTGAGGAATATGTCGAGAACCTCCGAACACGGATGGAGGAGGTGCATCATCTGGCCAGATATAGGATCGGTATGGCTTCAGAGAGGATGAAGACCCGATACGACGCTAGAGCAACGGGACACAATTTCCATGAAGGAGACAAAGTGTGGTTATGGAATCCGAAACGTCGCAAAGGACATTCTCCGAAGTTGCAGACCAACAGGGAGGGTCCTTATACAGTCCTTAAAAGACTGAATGACGATGTGGTACGGATACAGAAATCATCACACTCAAAACTGAAGGTGATACATTGTAACAGGCTAGCCCCTTACCTTGGCCAAGGTGATTAAGATCTTTTCAGTTCAGACCGTGGTCACCCATTATATGATAAATAATGTAAATCATTTATCTTCTTAATTTTGTTATTTTAGTATTGTAATTTATTTTTGTATTGCTCGTGTATTTTGAAAATATTTACGCTGTAAGTCATTTTCAGTATTTGTTATTTTATACCTGCTTATTGTTGTACTCAGATATTGTACTGCCCGGGACGTGCATTCCTTAGGAGGGGACAATGTTACGAATCTGGGATGCTGCTTCCCAGCATAGTTGGTTCCATCATCAGAAAGACTGTTTTACAGTCATCTGTATTGGACGGAGTTCGGTGTCGTGTCGTAGGTCCCAGAACTTGGCGACCATTTGGCGACTTGCCGACGAGTTTGGCGACTTTGGCGCCAAAATAAATTATACCCGAAACATCGAGAATTTTCCCGATCCGTCCATTACGAACCGAAATATGCCTTGAAAGTTCCTGATTGTTTGAGAGGTTTCTAGTCCCGCCTTCTAAGACCTATAAAAGGAGGCAGTCTGAAGCTGCCGGGAGTAGTCGGAATCGACGGTGAAGAACGAATCTTTCAAAGATTAGCAGAGCAGAGACGGAGTCAAGCTAGTGCTGAACTAAGCTGTGCGCCACTGTCTGCAGTAGAGTCTTGTTGTGTGCACGTCTCAGCTGAAGATAATTTTCTTCTCTATGCTGTATATAGTTGCCTTCTCTGTGCTGTCCTATGTGTCTTCGTGTAAATAAACGTCATTGTTTTTTTCTACTGCCGCCTGCTGATGGAGCATTCTCCACACCATATAACTTCCACTATTCAAACGAACCCGGAAATTTCGTAACAATATTTCGTGTATCTCGGAAACGGCTGTAACGATTTGGAACAAATTTTATATTTAAATCAAGTCTTGCTTTTTAAGTTTATTTATATAGGTATCTTTCATGAAAAAAAAATTGAATTTTGCACACACAGGATCAAACATTTTTTTATAAATAACTATTAGAGTCAAAGAGATGGTGCCACAAGTCCAAATAGAACCTAAACAAACCGAGGTAAACCCCCGAGCTTCAATAAAAATTTTATAATTTTAAACGAGCAATTATTGTATATATATGCATTTATTTATTTCGTGTATCTCGGGAACAACACTAACGATTTGGATCAAATTCTATATTTAAATAAGGTTTTGCTTTTTAAGTTTATCTATATAGCAGATTTTACACGCACACACAAAAGATTTTTAATAACTAACTATTAAAGCCTTTTTCCATCTGCTCTCAAGCTGACAATGCCATGTAGCGCCATCTCGGACCCGATTTCACTGTGGAAAAATATTAAAAGTAAGTTCAAAAATATAAGTAATGATAGAGAAACTGCAAAATGAATACTGTAATATATTAGATTATTTTGAATAACATGCTAAATTAAGTGCATTCATGATTTTTAAAAATTTAAATAATCAGTTCATATGTGGAAAATATTCATATATAATCAGTATGAGATTCGTATCTAAATATCTTCTCTTGAAAACACGATGAAAATTAAAAACTGCAGAGCTAAGTTCGGTTGCCCTGCTACTATGCTCTAATATTCGAAAAAATCTCCAAAAAATTAAAATTTCAATAATTTCTGATTATTTAGATAAATATAAATTACTAGAATTCTCACTATCCTCAGAGGATTATAAAAAAAACACATTTAAATATTCATTAAGCTATCTTTTGCCCTTTCTAACGAAAAGAGGAAAAACATTACCTTCATGGAAATAAAAATGAAGGAATGGAAAAATTGTATTTGCAAAAAAGAAAAAAAAAAGATAAAAGTTTAAAGGCCAGCAGATGTACGAAGGGGTATCAGATGTTTTTAAGCAGAAAAGCTTTCTGTGAATTATTTTTCTTCTGAAGAGAAATTCAGTTGAAATTCAATTGATATTTATAGTCTCTTGAGGGCCAGTTCTGTCAGCTAAAGCGTCTTCTGAGGATCCTTTTAAGAGATTTAAAGACTCACAGGACATGTTTTTTATAATAAATTTTCTTTCAAATGTCTAAAAGTATGTTCTGCTCCATCAGGGCTTGTTGAAGGACTAGATTGCATAAGAATGATCTTTAAAGAAACATGGATGTTTCATTATATTTCTTTCTGCTGATATTGATATTTATAGTTAAAGAAATGTGGTATTTGTAGTTGATCTCCTGAGCACTTTATCCTTTTATATTATCTATTATAATTGCAATTTTAGTGTGGAAACGATTTGGAGATTTTCATCCAATTAGTTCCATATGTTGCTGAATAATTATGTTCATATTTATTCAAATAAATAGATAGGTAACTATTTCTCAGGTGGATGAATTTGATCCAAAATTTTTTATGAACAAAGAATCTTGAAAATTATGTATCAGATTTATTTATCTATTTCTTTAGGTTTTTATCGGATTCAAATTCCATCTTAATTATATCCTGATTAAAGATGCCGCTAGGAAGAACCAAATCTCTAATTTTTAATTCTTTATTGATTGCTAATTATTATCTTCAAATGCACTTAATGGAAAGACAGAGAGATATATGCAGATATTGAAAGTAATATTTTGCGACTTTAATAAAATTCTAAAAAAATAGTATATTTATCCAAAAAAAAATAATAATGAAGTTCTAATTTTTAAACCTTTGATCATATTATATTCCGAATATTTTTAGTGGAAGTGCATTTTCAAGCACTAATGTCCTTTCCTGTGATATACAGATGCATAAGATTGGAGAAGGTAGGAAATTGCATGAGAGAATGGCGTAATTATTGTAAATTACTATTCTAGAATAAATACGCCGCTATTATGCGGTATATTTCTATCAAAATTTGAAATTAAAAAAAAATAATTTGGTAAGACTGCCCGAGAGATCAAGTTACAAAAAATATTTAATAGAAAGCTTTGGCAAACATAAAACCCTACGAATCAACTGGTTGACGGCTAATGCTGAAAATTATCAGAATACTATTTCGATCAAGTTACACAAAATATTTAATAGACAACTTAGGCAACCATAAATCCTTACGAATGAACTGGTTGACGGCTAGTGCTGAAAATTATCAGAATACTATTTCGATTAAGTTACACAAAATATTTAATAGACAACTTAGGCAACCATAAATCCTTACGAATGAACTGGTTGACGTCTAGTGCTGAAAATTATCAGAATACTATTCCTATCAATTTACACAAAATATTTATTAGAAAGCTTTGGCAACCACAAAACCCTACGAATCAACTGGGTGTAAAAGACGGTTAGTGCTGAAAATTATCAGAATACTATTTGGTTCAAGTTACACAAAATGTTTAATAGAAAGCTTGGCAACCATAAATTTCTATGAATCAACTGGTTGCTAAAGGCGGCTAATGCTGAAAATTATCAGAATACTATTTCAAATATTAGATACATTTTAATTTTCAGCGGTTATATAGAGAAAAACAATAAAATCTTGCTTAACTTTTAATTGCTATGGAAATTATACACACGAAAAAACCCTGTTTGATCTGAGACATTCTCTTCACTTTAAATTACATTTGTGCCAAATAAGACGATTCAAGGTCTAATAGCTCCCTTTGTAGAACTCTAGCAGTCACATAACACACAGATACTTACAAATTCTCATCTACCGTCACCATCAGTGCATTAGGATGCTTATAACGATTGCAAAAATTTTCTATTTTAGAACGAAAGAACATTAGAAATTCCTAAAAGTCGAAGATATAATTCATTTTTCCCTCCACCAGCTGATTTCTAGATCATTTTTAACTATCCAAAAGTAATTTAGAGCGTTAAATTTCGATGCCTCGGTTATCGTTCATTATTTCTTGAAAGCGGCAGTTTCGTTAAGATCATTTATTTCGTCCTGGAGATTTTTAAAATTCATCAGGAAGTGTTCGAATTATTTGAAGCTAACACTTAATTGAAGCGAAGAAATGATGAAACGATGAACAAGAAAAATCGATTAATTCATTAAAATTTCTTTATAATATTTTATAATAATTTCTCTTTGTCTTAGGAATTTAATTTTCTTTAAAGATAGTGAAAACTGCGTTTATTAGGGCTTTTCATTGAGAAACCATGAATTTCATAAATTTATTTCATTAGATATAGAATATTTTAACACTATATAATGGATACTGCTACGTATATTTAGATTAATGCTTATTATTCAATTTTATTTTCATTTCTTCTTGGAAAGTTCTTAATGGAACTCTGTTTCGAAATTCAGTATATTGTTGTGAATTTTCTATCATGCAAACAGGATCTAGAATGTGGAAATGGTCCATATTGATAGCTTCGTAAGAAATTATAGATGGGATTATTCTGCGAACTTTATATTGTTTTACTACATGATTTTAGCGGACAGACCTTCATTTCGTCATATCTAAAGTGTTTTGCTGTCAGTGTTGCGATTCCTATAAAATTTTAAATATACATAATATCTAATTTTGACTAATAGATAATCTTAAATAGTGTTCAAAATGCATCGATTGAAGATTTAATAAACTCTCTCGATTTTATTAGTTATATTTTGTACAATATTCACGATATATAAAATTGTTTTTGAAAAAGGTTCTCTCTTCTATGAAAGCTAGTTGGATTATGAAGCTTTCAAAATCATGATTTCAAATGCTTCTAGAAAATGTATCTGACACTTTGAGGTTGATCAACGAGACAACTCGCTACCTCATTCGGGGTGGCAATTGATTGGCTTAAAATGAAGCAACTTCATAATCTCACAACTTTGGCACAGAAGCTGTACTGAAAAATCACCGTTATATAATACTCCATATTCGTTATAATATTTCAAACGTCTAATACTGAATAAATTGTGTGTATACAAATATATGAGTATGATAATTTTACAAAGCTACTTATTAATCCGCTCTTCTTAAAATAACATACAATAGTATTGTTATTCATCAGAAAGAATAATTAATTTAACGGTATTCTTATAAAAAGTAGGGAGCACACTTTTGCTAAACCTGCAATCATAATTCGTTTTTTTTTTTGACAGAAACAGTGTTGTTGTTTCTGATGCAAAAACAACTTAAATATTCTAGTATATAGAATTCTAAAAATATTTCTTTTCTGGAATTTAAGGAATCATTCTGCAGCGCACCTTAGAATCAAACGTGGTTTTTTAAAAATTGAAAATCAATTCCTTATGTTTTGTTTGTTTTTCACTTTCTCGTATATGAAATATGTAAAGGGAAATTTTGTAAAAATAATTTGTCAAAAAGTTTGGAGAATTTCAATATTTCAGATCTCGCTTCGTCTGAAAGAACCTTCTTTGGAATAAAGTCTGCCTGTCTGTGAACACGCTAAATCAAACAAGCTTTGAACTAGATCAACAAAATTTGATATATGGTTATGATCCCAAATTGGAAGATTTCTATCAAATTTTGAATGAAATCCATTCTAGGAAATTTGTTTGTTTGTCTAAATATAAAAACGTAAAAATAAATATATAATTAAACAGAGAATCTGTCTGAATATTGTTACAAACCTGCAATTCGGCTTCCCAGCATAGTATGTTCCATCATTGGAAAGAAAGTTTTACAGTCATCTCTATGGGACGGAGTCTGGGCGTCGTGTCGGGGGTCCCAGATCTTGGCGACTTGGCGACGAATTTGGCGACTTTCGCGCCAAAATAGATAATACCCGAAACTTCGAGAATTTTCCCGATCCGTCCAGTAGGAACCGAGATACGCCTCGAACGTTCCTGATTGGTTGAGAGGCTTCTAGCCCAGCCACCTGAGACCTATAAAAGGAAGCGGCCGCCGCCGGCAGAAAATTTCGTAACAATATAATTAACGTAGAGAGGTAATTGGATAAAATTTTAAATTTTAAGTTTAAATATATATCAAATTTGGATAGAAATCGTTCATAGAGTTGATAAAATTTTGGTCTGTACTTTCACGTGCCGAAAAACGCATTGGCCTAAATTTATGAAATTCGTTATTTGATTTTGTGATTGTGATTTATTTTTGTACCAAATTTTGGTTTCAATTGGTTTTAAAACAGAAGTCAGAAACACTCATTCGATTTTCGGGTACTTTTTATCGAACCTCATTCAAGCGGTAATTGCCACTATCGCACTCTAATAGGTTCTTTCATAAATGTCTTTCATTAACAGTACATAAATATATTTATTAAAGATTACGCGAAAAAATTTCTGGGACACTATTTCCATTGACTTTTTTTTGTAAAAAGTGAACACATTCTAGATATTCTATTTAATGGTTTTAAGGAAGAATATATATATTCTATTTCTAAGAAAGAAATTTTCAAGGGAAACCTTCAGCCTTCTTTTTTTCCACATTACGCGCAGATTCTGGAAGCATACTAGAATATCGATCCGTTGAACATAGAACATCGAAATTTGACATGTTATTACTTAATATGTGGTCAAAAAATGGATTTCCCAAATTTTATTTAGATTTCTTAGTTAACACTTTAATCGAAATGTCCTCTTTTTTCTTGCACTATATTTGTATAGCACAAAATCCATTTTTAAATAAATTAAGAATTCGATAATAAAACAATTTAGTTTCTTGTTAATTTTTCCAAGCACTATAATTAATTAAAAAATAAGAAAAAAAACTATTTAAAATATTTACATGAATACTTTTCAGTAATTCAGTTTATACACGAACACGTGGCGACGTATTAAAAATATTAATGCTGTCATAATTAAGGAATATATTTTTTAAAGTAATACAAAATTTTTCGGGTAACCTTTAAATGTCTCATTTGCTTTCGGTTAAATGAGTCATAATAGAAAATATCTGGATGAACATTGCCTAAAATATTATAGTATTGCTATATTTCAAATTAAAGTGTCGAAACTCCTTTAATTTTTTCTCGTAAATTAAATTTCTAATTAATATCCAAACTATTTCCTCTTGCCTATTTATTCTATAGAATACCTGCTTTACTATAAGCATATAATAAGAAAATCTCACGAATTTTTAATATGCAATTATTTGTTAAATGAATACAAGCCATCCGAATCTATTTCAGCTAGTATAATCACTTTCTTGAAATCCGAAATAAAATCAGTAACCCTATACAAATGACATTTTTTTTTCTTCAGGTGAAATGACTTCTTAGTTATATCTCCATCAGATAAATGACGCATTCTGAACAAAGATAATGGAGAACAACAACAGTCATCCAAGAAATTTCCCCCTCTATAATCAATAAGCAAGATTTATTCAATTAGCAAAGTCAAGGCAGATAAGAAATGCTTCATTAGTTGTATCTCTGCCTTTGTCATAATTTGAATAGTGGCAATAATAAGAGCTTGAATGATGTCCAAAAACATAAAGATTAAACTTGCGAAGAGTTCGTTTTCCGCTCCCCTTTTTCTGATTACTTCTTCCCTCACCTGAATAATCTGCTTTGGAAATGGCAACTTTAGACTAAAGTTATTCGCTTATTTATCACCCCTTAAATGGCAGTCTCTTTGTGTCAATCTATTTATAGTGATGTAAAGTTTAATTATATTTGAGTTCCTTCTTTTAAATCAAGAATCTTGTGAAGATTGTCCTCCATTGGCGACGTCTGCGGAAACGATTAGCGAGATTCGCCACTGAGGATTATTTTTTTTATGTATGATATGATTAGAAGAGCTTATGTAGCGAAGGGAGAACGATGGTTGTGCTTTTGACTTGAATTTAAATAGATGTTTCTAAAGAAAAGTCTGAGTGCTGCGTTTTGTTTGAGTTATGTGCCTTTTTAAAGAAGTATAACGCGTTCGGGCCATTACAAATCTTATAATTTTCATAGTTTTTTTTTGTTGACAATTAACAGGATTGAAGGCTTTTCAGCTGGTGAATATCTTTAAAAAATGGTACAGAATTTTGAAAAACAGAATGTATTTTAAGTTTTACGAAAAGAAAATAAGAACATTTGAAATAAAAATGTTTTAATAAATATATTATCATTAATACATTAAAATACATACACTGATGTGCAAAACAAAAGCAACAGGTATGTTTTTTGCCATAACTTCACGAGAAATCATCTGAGAGACATGAAATTCAGAAATGAGATACAGCATTTTGTTCTGAAAGAATGACAAAAGCATAGTTGCGCAGAAATGAATACAATGCATACAGTATGGAACCAAACAAAAAAAAAGGCTTTATTGAACTCGTAGTATCGTTACACATGATTGTCTATCCAAGAGGAAGAACAGCAAGCAGATGTTCCTTAGTATGGGATATGCCCTCCTCTTACTGCACTGGTTGCTTCGCACCGTCTCCCCATACTCAGCACCAGATTTTCCAACAGTTCTTGAGGTAAGAGTGCCCATTCCTCAATCAGCATCTGTTTAAGTTGTCGGGTGTTCCCAGGAGTATATAATCGTGTCACAAGTCCTTTCCCCAAAGCATCCCACACATGTTCTATAGGATTTAAATCAGATGAGCACGCCTGTCAATCCATTCGAGTGATATCTTCACTTTCCAGGAGCTCCTCAACAGCATGAATCTTGTGTGGCCGTGCATTGTCATCCATAAAAACGAAGTCTGATCCAATGGCACCTCGGAACAGACGCACATGGGGAAGGATCCCCTCCTGACAATAGCGATCTCCAGTTACAGAACCTCTGTCGAAAACGTGGAGATCAGTACTCCCGTTTATCATAATGCCTCCCCAGATGACAACTCCAGGACCACCGAAACGGTCTCTTTCCGTGATGTTACAAGCGATTCCCAACGCCAGTTGATTTGGAGAGACGTCGGGACACGGTTTCATCCCAGTAACATCACGTGTTTTGTTTGAACTCTTTGAATTTTGCATTTATTATTGTTAGTTTCAAGTTTTTCATTTGATATTTTTGAATTTTGCAATTATTATCATTTCCAAATGATTTATTTGAAATACATAAATCTTACATTTATTGACATTTCCAAAAGTTTTATAAGAAACAATTCAATTTTACAAGTATTATTTTCATTTCCAACAATTTCATTACATATTTTTGAATCTTATATTTATTGGTTCAGTTCCAAATGTTTAATATGAAATATTTCAATTCTGCATGTATTATTTTTCATATACAAGTTTTTACCTCAAGTTTTGAATCTTGTGTTTTTATTTCCAGTTAAAATACTTTATTTAAAATCATAACTATACTGATATTTCATTTGGGTGAAATCATGATATTATATTTAATAATTTAATGCTTCATTTCTAATTTACTAATTTCGTCAGACTTTCTAAAATTTCAGAATAATATAAGCAAGACTGCCGGATTATTTTCTCCAAATTAAGTGAACTACATAATAATAATAAAAATACATTTGTGCACTAAATCCTTTAAAAATTTTAATATTTTGTTATTACTGTTTATTATTCAGGTTTTTATGTACTGTTTTCACAAATATAATTCTTTTTATATTTCTAATGTAAAATGATGAATGGGATTTCTGTATTAATCTGGCCTTTAATATGCCTTTACATTTTAGTTTCTTACTTGACCACCACTTTAAGTTAATGCTGTGTGTCAAGGGCCCAGACATACTTCCACGTCTTGCAGTGGGGGGAAAATTGTAATGATATTTTAATTCTAATTTCAATTTAATTAATTTCCAAGATTTTATCTTAATTTAGCCCACAGTAACTTCATTCTAAAATATTCTCTTATTTCCTGATCCAATTCCACTTTCTCTACTTAATTAATTCAAGAGTAGCTTTGTAAATTGCTGAATCGGCTAAAAGACTAACTTTTCCACACTCCGCGTGAAGGGACACATATAGCTACAGAGACGCATTCTTTTTTAAAAGATCCCCGTGCTTCTCCTACCTCTTCAACGCGTGTAACGAAAATCCCTATCGAAATCTCATTATATATTAGCACTATGAAGAAATATTTTCCCTATCAATTTCTCTGGTTATATAAGACCAGGGATAAAATGTCCAACAGCTTTTTCCTGATTCTTTTCTGTGTCGCTCTGTGTGCTCATCGCTTGTACATATGCCTGCTTCTTCAAAATGAAATTAAATGACGTCACGAAAACAAAAGTATCTTCACTGTCTTCAAATTGCATTCTGCTTCACATAAAATATTGCTTATATATATAAATACCAATTTTTTAATTCCAACTTTTTTCCCGATTTTTTTTTATTGCGTAATATTATCAGAATTAAATTTGTTAAAATTCATCTAGTGAATTATAATCAAATCCCTAAAGCATAAAAGTGGTATAATTTTATTAAAAGTACATAAATGCGTGAGATTTCTAAAATCTAGTACAAGAATTAATGAAAAAATGTTTATAAAATTATATATTTCCAAATATGTAACAAGTGAAATGAAACCCTTCACTTATTATTGAAAAAAATAAACCTTCAGTTTATGAATATTTCTTTCAGAACAAACTTAAATTTTATATTAACCCTTTACATTCTTAACTTATTTCTCTCATAATTGTAATTTTCTGACTTTCTCCAACTGTTTGTGTGCCATGAAATATTTATATACCAGAAATCCCATCAGAAAAATGTTCTTATAACCTTGAGAGCACAGTTTAGGCATAAAATGAAAAAATGTCTTCTAAAAATATTTCCCTGTACTCCACTTTCTCTCTCTTTCTTCTATTTTTCATTTTGGCTTCTTTCTTGTGACTTTGTTGACCTTCATGTTTGAAAAGTTTGATTCTTGTGTTTCCCATGCTTACTTCCATTATGGCTGTCCTCCAAAAGGTTTGGGAATTTTTTGTTTTAAATATTCCCTTCATCTTACTTCTAAATTGGGTACCTTCATTAAGAGTTAGTATTAAGAAATGGTTTCTTTTTAGTTGTACTATACGACAAAATAGATTTTATAAATCATTGGCTTATATTCTTCAACAATAAAAGTATTTTTTTACATGCATTTCATTAATATGGCTTGATTTAACCTTACAAAAAGAGGTTTTTGTTATTAGGCCTTCATTTCCTAATGTGTATGAATTTTTTATTTCAGTTTACTAGTAATGATGCAGATGTAAATACACCATTTTAATATTTTAAAGCGCTTTTATAATTCAATAGACTAAAGTAAATTTAAATTTTGATTCCAACGCGAAGACCTCTCTTATTTTTTAATTTCGAACTTTTCATAAATCTATTATGTTTGTCATTCTTTTAAAGGATCATACTATTTTAAATAATGAAATATAAATTAAAATCTTAAAAATACTAATTCTAAAAATAAGAAGAAAAAAAAATAACTTGATACTATTTTAATAAAAATTCTTTTAATGGAATTTTCAATAAATACATAAAAATATTATCTTGCTGTATCTATTAAAATTCAGAAAGTAATAATTTTTAAAAGCTAACATTTTCGATATTAATGATTTGACTGCATTCGGTATTAATTCTGAAAAAGAATCATGAATAGGAAACATTTTTACAGCATGTATACATAATCTTTGTGTCTCTTTTGTTACTATATAAAATTATACTATCACGATTAAAATGACTAGCAAAGTATTTCAGATTCGGTATCTATTCTCCAAAAACCTAAAAAGAAATTTAACAAGAAAATTAGAATGGCGGCTTTATGCCAAGATCTTAATACCGAGTGATTATATAAAAAAAAAATACAATCCTCATATATGAGACTATAACTATCATATCGTTATCAGGAACGGAATAAAATTTTGATTCAAAGTATGAACTCAAAAATCATATGAAAAACAACAAAAAACTCAAACAGTTAAGGCTACAGAGACAAAATTTCAAAATTTTCAAATGGCAACACAAACCTTTTTTTATTGGAAAGTATTCTCCATAGCAAATAACCACAAATAGCACTGGAACGCACCTGTAGCAAGGAAATCAAAAACGATAAACATACAAAGAAAATAGCCAATAACAGCAGAGAAGGAACATAAAGATAGACAGTATATTGTATTTCATAAATTTTCTGTTTGACCTACTTCAACAATGATGACACTAATCATGAGGCAGATGGTGCCAAGTACCAAATCACTAGCATGCCGAAATGAATCTGTTAAATTTCGCGTCTCCGATAGGCATGTCACAGTTATCTTCTTTTTTTCTTAATCTGTTTACAGCTGTCAATTATCGTGCCACAGGTAGCATTCAAATTCTATTTATTGCTTTTTGCAATGGGGAACACATTCCAATAAAAAAAAAATTGGTGTTTGCATTTTAAAATTTTGAAATTTTGACACTGTAACAGTAGGTATTAGAGTTCAACTGTGGTTTTCCATATGATTCTTGAGCGCATACATCAAAAAACCTTGAACCAAGATTTTATTACCTTCTGTATAATAGTTACGGTTTCATATATCGGGATAGTTCTTGTTTTTATTATTTAGAACCACCCGGTATATCTTCAGATTCACATAGATAAATATCGCCTTCATTCTAAAAATATTTCGAAATCTAATTGTATGCTTTTCATCCACTGCAAATTTACTGATTGGTAAAGCTATGAGATGCTAAAATTTCCATTTTATTCAATAAGCATTTCGCTATTCTACTATTTAAATCATGCAAGTTTAAAAAAAAATCTCCGAATAAATATAAACACTTCCATTATATATTCTCGAATAAGACCAGACTTTTCCTGAATATAAAGATAATAGCTGGTAATATAAAACAATTTCATTATATATTTTTAAGTAAGATCGGATTTTTCCTGAATTGAAAGATAATAGCTGGTAAGATAAAACAATAATTGTCCTTGGGAAATGAAAAAAACGACATAAGAGCGCCAAATTAGAGAAATTAATGCTAATAAAGATTAAATATTCAAACTAAAGATTTAGATTAAAGACGAATACCAAAAAATACAATTTACTTATTGTCTTACAATAAATTAGATAAATAATGAATACCAAA
>JAPMOR010026482.1:22528-36231 GCA_026543865.1 Argiope aurantia | reverse complement strand
ATCGTCAAGAAATAACATCCATTATTCTATCGTCAAGAAATAACATCCATTATTATATCGTCAAGAAATAACATCCATTATTCAATCGTCAAGAAATAACATCCATTATTCAATCGTCAAATATCCTATAACATCTCAGCTCTAGATCTACAGAGATCCTAGGAGAGAAAAAGAAAGTATAAAAAAACAACAACCGCAGCACATTCAATAAGATTCACTTAAAAAAAGCCAAATGTCTAATTGTCGTAGATAATACTACATGTAATATGAATGGCAGAAAATTAATCCTATTACAAGTGTTACAGACTAAACTCCTGCCTTTGGCAAATGAGTAGTAAAACAATAATCTCAATCATTATTACATCAGCAATGGGTTTGATAGCATGCTGATTTATAACACAGCTTTTCATCCTCATACTGGAAGGCCTTGACTGTCTTGTGTATTTGAATATCTGACCGCTGAGTCCAAACGAATAGAATTAGAGGTACTAAGCTCAGGTACAAAACATCTAGTTAGTGGCTCATATTCCAATATCTCAAATAGAAGGCATTCTACGTCATCACTGATGATAATTTCATTATTATTACTCCCATACCTTCCAGGGAAGAAAGACACCGATCATGTGTCTCAATGTACCCTTTCTCCTTAAAGAATCTTGTGCAAGATAAAACTTAAGAATGACTTATTCTATTTAAATATTTGCCAGTTAAAAACAGCCAATTTAATCTTTTAATTAAAATTTAATGAAATTAAGAGGCTATTATTTTAAAGCTATAAACAGCATATTTCTTTTATCCAAGGTATTTGACCAGATGCGCTGGAAAGGCGTGCCACGCGCATCTAAATGCTTTTATCACAAAATCGCCAACGACATGTTGTGCATACAGGCAAGCAAAGATGATGTTCGCGATCCATCGATAGCGATTGTTTGCTGAGCATAGTTTAGAAAAGAGTAGTCTTAAGTCAAAATTAATTCATTTCGAAAATATAAATCTTTTTTTTCCGATTACTATAAAGCATTGGATACTTTGAGTGGCCTTGCTGCGAGTTACTGTGAACTGTTTTGCCACGTATATCTGTGAGGTTTTTACCAGAGAATTAAATTTTTGTATTGAGATGAAAATTAAATTGTCTAATTTAGCTACCATGCATAAGCCAAAATAAAATGTAAAAATTTTCTGAATTGAATTTTACTCCAAATAAGAAAAAAATAAATGTATCAATCATTGACAAAAATGAGAAATTAGCCTTTGAATCGATATGTAATATGGTTATCATCGATTCATTCGGGTGACAAAGATTCTCACGCACCTTTTTAATTCATAGACAATGTGTGTTCGATCTTGCGATTATTATGTGGGATTGGAATACTGAATCGAATGTTCCAAGATAATGCAATGACAACAGCAACAAAAAAAAAGTCGTCGAAAAAGCTCTTTCTAGGGGACAAAGCGGTCGCTAATGAGTTCAGGAGGAACGAAACGGAATAGAAATTCTGAATGGCCGCTTCTGAAAAGCTAGATAGGACTTTTTTCACTTCTTTTTCTTCATGTTGGCGAACCCCGACCGTCAACAAAAGAACCGAGAGAATGATCTATTAGATGATGAAAAATATTTTTTCTTTTTTCTTTTATTTTATTTAACAAAATAAGAAAGAAAATAAACAAAACATTGCTCTTTCAGTGCAATGTCATTTTATGAATAGCAATAGTATAGACAAACTGATTACTTTTCCCACTTATTTATTGAGAAACAATAATTTATGAAACAAAAACTATGCTTTATTTGTTTGTCTAAGCAATTTTTGGGGGGAAGCTCATATATTTTATACGATATTTACTAATAGTAGAACAAGTACATAAATTCGAAAAGACGAAACAAAATTTAAAGATATTATGTGGTTGTTATTATTAACTTGACAGTCTTCTGCTTTAACTTACATGTAAAATTTTAATGGCATTTTGATAAAAAATTAATAGTTTGAATTTTGTTGCAAAATAATTCTAAGAGACGAAAAAAATTAATCAATTAAAATAATTCCTATATTTTCTTAATTAATATTCTATTTTCAGCAGTCTGAAATGGGAATTATATTCCTCATATCTTTGTAAATATTTTGAGGAAAAAACAATTAATACAGAAAAATAATTCCTATATTTTCTTATCTGGATATAAAAGGCTACATCAAAACCGAAAATTGTTTGTTGAGACACCATCAATGATATTCGAATTCAATGAAATTTCTCAACTATTGCTCGTTGAAAATTCTAATATCAATTCATAATAAGACATAAAAGAGTTCATAAAAATGTCAAATATTTGCAAAATTAATCACTTAAATTAGGAAATTGGGAATTATTTCATTCTACAGTTTTCCTTGGTTTAAATCATAATTATAAGCAATAAATTACAATCATTGCGATTGAAATTTCAATTTGCACGGCAATGATTCCCACCAAAAATCTTAGTTTTGGAAGAAATTTAAATTTTAAGATAGTACCATTAAATTATAATTATTTGTAAATTGTTGCTTAAATATTTGCGCATTGTTTACTTGAATTTTCTTGAATTGTGAATGAATTTTACACGAATTTGTTCTACATTTTATAACTTTTTTCTATTTTAAAAGCTCACATATTGGCAGAAATTGATGTAAACAAACAAACAAACAAAAAAAACTCTAGTCCAAACTTGTTTAATAAGCTTTTTGAAGGAAACAATTTCTTAATTGTAAACAAAAATGTAATAATTAAGATAAAGAAATTTTACAATTGTTTACGTATTTAGCCTAATTTAGTATTCCGAAATGCT
Organism: Argiope aurantia; assembly: GCA_026543865.1. Taxonomy (NCBI): domain Eukaryota; kingdom Metazoa; phylum Arthropoda; class Arachnida; order Araneae; family Araneidae; genus Argiope; species Argiope aurantia. The sequence continues at coordinate 33,419 of JAPMOR010026482.1, read as the reverse complement.
TCAGCAACGTATCTGATGATAAGAATTGAGTGTTGATACTTGAATTTTTTTGAATTCAAAAATTATCATGTCTATTTTTTAATACACTTCGGTTAATGAAATATCATCGATATCAACAGCGATGTCGCTAAAGCAGGGATTATAACCTTTAATAAAATCGGTCACGAGCCTATATTTACAAAGATTACATCATCAATTTCTGTATTTCATTTAAATTTTGAAACAGATCTATATTTTTAATAAAAGGGTTATGAGTAAAAGACTTAATCATTATATTTATATATATATGGCAAGACCTATGTGGAAATAATTAGTATTAATAATTGCATAAATTAGAATCCTTAAAAATAATCTAAATCTCGAGGTCGAAGTTTTTAAATATTATTAATAAATTTTCTACGATTAAATGATTTAAATGACCATTGATATTCCAAAATAATGGATGGTTCAAAAAGTGTTTGCTGATACTTACTGATTAACTGTATGTCATTTAGTATTGTTTTTTTAATCATTTAATTAAATCGATTAAAAACTAAAAACTCTTAGTTGAAATTTCTCTCTTTAGGTTAGATTAAAAGTTATTATTTTCATCTGCTTTTATATGTAAATGACTCGATCAATTGAGTATTTAATTAAAACTAAACAGAGTAAAATTGTTCAATTGTGTCAACAAAAGAAGATCCAACTTCTGCGAGGTAAAATATCACAACCTAGAGTGTAGCTTATAAAAATACCATTTACCCTCGATTAAACTATGTACACACAATGTAATACTGGTACAGAAAGGAATAAAAACAAAAAAAAATGCATTTTTCATTCCGTGCCCTTACGTATACAGTACACTTTTTCACTTCGCTCGGCAAGTTTTGGGAGTGGTTACATACAAGATTTTTGTTTTGTTTATTTAATCAATGCTTGGATTTCTTTGTGCTAAAGAGCAGATATGAAAGTCCCAATCCCAAGCCATGAGATGACTAACTTTAGATCTGAAAATGAAATCATCTTTTCAGAATGTTACTGTGCATACAAAATATTACAGAATGCTTTCAAAAATTCATGCATACTCATCTAAGAGAAAAAGGAAAAAATTACGAAACCTTTAAAAGTTTGTGGACTTTTATCTCCTATTGGATGCGAGTTATTTTTTTGCAGTTTAACTTAGACATAGAAAATAGCTATAAAGACGAACTGACGCACATTTTGAACCTGGTCATTTTCAGCTCATAATAATGAACGCTCTCGATTTCATCACTAGAGAATGCGCTGTAACAATGCGCAGGAAAAAGGATGATCCGAAGAAAGTAATTTTGCTGTTGATCAGTCACAAATTTAGTCCGAATTAGCGTTTTTATATCAATCGACAATTGTAGGTTTTATGCTTATAGTTTTCTTAACAACTTTGTTTATGTTTGTCATGAAATAAGTCATCCCATGAAAAGTATGATAAAAGTTTGTGATCTGCTTAATCCTTGCTACTCGAAAAATTGAGGTTTTGCATTTGTCGAGTATAAATCTCATCGGCTTGGATCTATTGACCGAACATTTTATTGCTACAAAGAATCAAGATTATAATAAGATTATAAATAAGGATTAGGTAAATCCGGGGCCTCAAGTTTCTGAAAAAGGGTTTTAAGAGGTAAGTTTCATAATTGATTAATTTTAAGCTATTTGCAACATTTTCCTAATTGAGGAAGACAAATTTTACAGCTTAAATCGGAGATCCGAGTGTGTTTTTAATTGGTTAACTAATTGCGGCTCCCAAGATTCCATGTCAAAGAAATGAGGCATATCGCCAAAATGTAATAAAATTCATACCTGAGATTTTCACATAATTCTAAAGTCGCCTAATAAGCCAAGGGAAAGCTATTATAAAAAAAAACTGCCTTTTTTGCTTTGTTTTTTAAAAATGTCTCGCTCCAAAACATTGCGCTTTATTCTTCTTGATAGGGATTCAGGTTATAGATGAAAATACGAGAAAAATGCTAAATGTGAAAAAATAATAGATCTTTGTTTTTTTATGCTGCCGTAACGTATTAAAGAAGAATTCATTGCAATAAATTATATAAAAGAAATAAAATTACTATAAAAATATTTTATTATCAGAATGGTTCAAATACATTTGCAACTGTTATAAAATTAAATATATATAATGAGACAATAAAATCAAAGAAATACTACAAATGTTTTGGTTTAAATGAACTTTATTGAAACTATGAAGCTACATTTTTTACATTTTGTCACATTTGTTAGATATTCTGTCATATTTTGATTATTATTTCATAGCAAGATAATCGCATCTTAATGGATTACTACTCCAAAGTCCGGAGAAAATACAATAGGCACAGATTCAATAAAAATGTCACATTTCTGGGAGAATAGCAATATTTTCTTTGAGAAGGTAACAATATTTCAAGAATTCCTGAATCCTATCTTGAATTGATTAGATAAAATTCAGCTGTGATCGATTTCAGTTGAATGCTTTGAGCAGTGCTTATGTAAGGCAACAGGTGTCTCTCAAAGGTGTTGGATTGGTTCTTGCTGTTACAATTGCAAGTTATTAAGATTTAAATCCTTTTGACCGTGGCAATAAAGTCGGCGTATAAGAGACGGTACATAGCAATTCCCAGACAGAGATGAGATGAGATGAGATTTCGATTTTAGAATATGGCAATGTACAAGTGTACAGTGAATATTAGGTTTCCAGAGAGGTATTAAATTTTTGTCATCAGAATTACCTTGAAACAAGCGACTAACAAAGGCTAATAAGTATTCTTAAAAAGGATTGACATGCAACTAAACCTCAAATTACCATGGACATTGCAAGATCATCAACAAATCAGTGAATGAAACGTTCAACAGAGGATCATTCATGTGGGCTTTCGGAACCGAACCCACTGGTGTATCTTTGCTGACTTCAAAGCCTTACGCTTCGCCAACATCGCTAGTGGACTGCTGATGCCTGAAATACGCTGCCTAGTCTGGCGAGTCTTTTTTCCACTTGCATCTGGCAATTGAATTAATGAGTATGGGTACAAATCTTTATGAATCCATGGATCCCACTGGCTGACACGACTGTTAAATCTGGTAGAACTTCTGGATGGTATTTGACGTGTATAGTATAGTTTGTGTGATATGGGATTCTTGATTTGTTTAGAAACAACTCCTACAGTTGACAGGTATGTGAGCATTCTGTCCTATCACATAGACCCATTCATGTTCCATTAAGCATTTTCACTCATTTGGGCTACTCCAGCACACAGACTCGCTACTGGGTGATTCCGGGAACATCCTTCTAACTTCCATTGGTCACCTAAATAATCAGATATGAACTGATGTATGATGCCTTATTATATGCGGCTCTGAAGACATCTCCATCTCGCATTCCTATGGATTTATGAACTGTTCTGCGGATTTCAAAGTCTGAAATGTCTTGACGATACCTTTAGATGTTCATTCAGTCGATGTCACGTCGTGTTCCACTTATCTATATGGATCTATGTGGATTCCCTACATGATGTTATCCAGGTGTACTATTTTTTCCGTATTTTCAATGTAATGATACCTATTCTGATGGATAATGACTGTGTTGACTGGAAAATAGCAGCAGTTTAGGTTTTTCTTTGAACAATGATTATTTAAACCCGATAAACGATAACCAAATTGGAACTTTGCGTTGCAGAACAGCTATAATTTTCCAGAAAATAATTCGTCTTCATGTTTCCGATGGTACCAGGTTGGTATCGAGTCCAAACTGTAATAAGTTGCAGAGCAAAATACCAAATACACACCTTTTTAGCTCTGTTCTCAAAGCTGTTTTTACATTGTTATGTTGTAATCTTCTAAATGTCATGAGGCCATTTTAGAAAGGATGGTTTAAAAATCGAAATCAATGCGAAGGAGTATGTGAAATTTCCAGTTGTCGATTTAGGAGTTTTATTCAGCTCTTTTTGCGCTGCAAATATTTTCATTTACTAAGTTTTCACATTCCTTTCATTCAATAATTCCTTACTTGTATCTATCAGTATATATATGACATTAATGCAGATCATCCAGGTTCAGTGATGTGAGGCGGCTTGACAGTTTTGTCTCGGTAACTAGTTTTATGATGGATATTATTTGTTATCAATTCCAAATCTTTTGGGATTTCAATATTCAGTTATAAATTTGGTATGTTCGCTTTGCTATAGTTTTATTGTCTAGAATTTGATTTGAAATACGTGGTCCTTTTTCTTCAAAAGAAACTTTCATTGGTTGCTCTAAATATGTCTATTGCCATGGTGGAGCCAATCTGAAGTAGTACATTCCAAATCTTTCAGTATATTTAATCAATTTCTGAGGAATTTCTTTAATTATTCAATATAACTTTCAGTTCGGTTGCTATCGATGATATTTTAATGACTTTTCTATGATTCGCAATTCAGTCGTGTGAGATCCTTTAAGAAAAGGAGGTCGAGGACTGTAATCAGCCCGAATAAAATCGTAAAACTTCCAACGATCAATTTTTCATCAAAATCATTTTCGTTATCACTAGAAATCATAGAAGACGTAATGTCAAGACGGAGGTCATCTTTTCGTTTTAGATCAGAATCATGCTTAGTCAACAGTTGCATGTCTGGCTCTTCAGTTTTAAAAATATTTCTCACATATCCAGTGATGAAAGAAACAGATGGCAAATCTCCATTGAAAGCTTTATAAACTTTCACAGCAGTGTAACTCAGGTGAAAAACACCCACAGATACAAAAAACACATCCTTCGCCATGTCTTATAGCTTTAAATAAAGTTTTCAAATCGCAAAATTCGCAAAGTAAATATCAAACGCACTTTCGCAAATCTCATCTAATAATGAAACTTTGATAATATTTCAGAGTTTATTGCTATTATTATATTACAATGTCAGAAATCCATTGTTCCGTAAGATTTTTGATCAGTGTTTTTGTAATGTATTGTTATAAATCAATTGTTTTGTAATAGGGGAATTTGAGTATCATTATTACAAAACAATGCTAGTTATATAATGTAGATTAATTCTTAAAACAAGCATGTTAAAACATAAAATAAAATCTAAAGTAAAAATTAAAAATAAGATCTTAATATAATGTGCATACAAACATTTATTCCAATATGATGAATTATGTAAAGATATATTATTTAAGATTGTTTTCCAAAACATGCAGGAATTCTAAAATTGTGAATACCTGTCGATTTTAGTATAACTAATTTTATGAAGAAAATAAAAATTATGTAATGTGATGCTAAAAGAAGTTCAAACATTATGTTTAAGAAATTTTGAAATTTGGTATTCTATATAATATTTGGTAGTTTTAGGTGAAATATAATGCGATTGCTTTTTCACAAGTATTTCGAATAATTCAAATTACAAACTGGTGATGTTTAAAATTCATTGCTATCCTTTTTATAAGAGAAAAACACTATTTAAAAATTAAATTATATCCTTTCTTGATATCTTTCTTTTATATTTCTTGCTGCAAATATATACATACATTTTTTTATTCCAATTCTCTTTAGTGAGGAAGACAAAAAGGTTGTTTAATATTTATTTCATTCTGAAATAAACATTTAAAAGATTTTTCTTTAATATCTTAAATAGCATTTTTATTTCTGAAGAATAAACGATTTTTAAATAAAACCCATGTTATAAAATTCTTTTTCGTAGTTTTTTCGAATAGTATTTGTCATTCTGTGGAATGCATGGATAATATGAAATATAAATGTTTATAAAGATATAACTTTCAAATTAAAAAAAAATTCATGACAAAATACATAGGTATTGCCTAAATATAGAATACGGATGTGTGACATATTGCTGGTCGGTCATCCTTGCATTGTATATTCATTCGAAATATGAGCCATAAACCAGAATATTCCTTAAAAATTCACTTCACTGAATAACAAAAACTAAGCATTGAATTATATTGTTAAACTAGCCGTCTTTGGCGATCAGTTTGCTCGACTAGATTATTGATTGTTTAGACTATTAAATTATTATTATGTATTGCACTTTCTTAAAGAATTCATCAAAGCATTCAAAAGCATGCTACTGAATGCTTTGATGGATGAATTTGAATTCCATAATAACAATTCAGAACATATTGAGATCGTATTGTAATAAAAAAAATTGTAAAAATTAAGGGAAAAGTTAAGCGGAAATAAAATTTATAACATAAAAAAAGGAATTTTTTAAAATCTTAGCTCAAAAGTTGCTTATTTTGGTAGATATGAACATAAAGTGAGCTTTTTTGTAAGATAATTGTTTTGGAAGATATGAACATTAATTTTCATAGCCAAATCCTATTGATCCCTTGATTGTCAAGTACTAGATTAGACTTTCTGCTTGAAACTTATTTTTTTAATTTTTTTTACATATTCTGTCTTTTAATTGAATGGAATTTCTGGAGACAAAGTGAACCCTCTCCAGAACATTTAAAACGATATTTTTCTGTTCCATTAATTAGCTAAGCAAATCGATGAATTCAAATCAGTTGTAAAAAAAAATCAATGAATGAAAAAGTCTGAAATTCATACAATAGTTTGTTTATATTGGATTACTGTCATTCAACATTCTATACTAATAGAAAAATGAATGTGTAGGTGCGTTCTCGCTATAAAGGCAGGACCGACCGCTTCTCTCACACCTAATTTAGCATATATACATTTTGGAAGGTGGGAATGTTGAGCGATTATTTTGAAATTTCAATTAGAATTTTAACTAATTAAAACTTAAGCTGAATTTTGGGGGTTGTTGGAGATTATTATTACGCAAAAATGAATTTTACATCGTTTCAAAATTAATAAAATTGTCTTTTTAATTGTTTTATTAAGATTTTTAAATTTGGAATAAATATCTGAAACCACATCATTTAACGGATTTTGGATTTTAAAGTTTGTAGATAAGAGATGCTCGTAAATCGTTATCTCGCGATGTATCAACAAATAAGTTTAGAATGGAACATCAGATTAAGAAAGACATTAAAAGAAAATCAAACGAAAAAAAAATGCCAACAAAATTTATAAAAAGTTATCTTGTAATAAAATTAAATGCTTTTGATTTGTATAAGGGAAAAAAAAACATTTGTTTTCTCTATACCTATGGAATGAAGGATTTCCAACTAGGCAAATTAAGCAACTAAAAGGGCAGGGCCCCTTATTGAAGGGAGCCACAAACAGGTTGTTTTTAACATATTGCTTTGATATATAAATGAATTTTTTTAAAAATAAAGATTCTATGAATTATATAACATTAGGACGATAGTGTGTGTTTACTTTGAATTATTAAATCATTATTTAATAAATGAAAGTTTAAATAATAACATATTTCTAATATATTAGAGTGTTACTTGTTCGTTTAGCTGATTTCATAAAATTGTTGAAACATCCCAAGGAATAATAGTTGGTAATGTTATATTTTTTGAAGTTATTATTGCTTTATGATGTATTATAATAATTAAATGCTTTTGTTTGTATGTCAAGAAAGCATAAAATAAAATTGTTTGATTTTTAAAGTATTTTAATGCTAAATCATTTTGCCCATGGTATTTTCAGATGAATTTCATTTCCATGATACATTAACTACTTATTAGAAATGATCTCGTAATATGCTATAAAATGATGTTATAGATGCTTAGATGCTCATGTCGTATTTCCCTTGAATGCGAATACTTTCAGTTTCTGAGGGTTAAATATAATCTGCATCTGAGGGATAGTTAATTTATTTCGTAACGTTACTGATATATTATCTTTATTCATTGGTATAAGATTGCATTAATTTTTATTAAATTTGCATTGGTACTATTAGCAAAAGAAACTATTATATATCTGCTATGTTGTGGATAATCAGAATCCTGGCCAATAACGTCACAGTAACTTTAATGAAAACTTGGTGCTTAAAGAATATAAAAATCCCAGTTGAATTCCAACAAAGTTCTGAAATATCGGCATTTGAAGTAAGCCGATTTCCTGTTGCTCTGTAAGAGAAGCTGAATGTCGAGGGACAAAAACAGTTTTCTACAAATAGTAAAATTTAAAAAAATATGTCTTCAAAAAATTATATTGTATAAAAGTTCAAAATATGCTTAATACTTTTGCATAATTATAAATTAAGTGCATAATTTATTTATGCTAATAAATTGCCATTCGAAAATAGCAGTAAATGTTATTGAATTATTCATATTTAGAGTGCAAATAATAGAATCTACTTGAATTAAAAGCATCCAAATAAAAAATTCTGTCACTGATGAAGTGTTGTGTTCTGTTTCAAATTCAAAATTCCAGATTTTTATATAAAGTTTTATAAGATAAAGATCCTAACTCTGAGCAGGCAAAATCAATAACTAAGTAAATAATTAGAATGTCGAAAGAATATTCCATATCGGTGACAATTCTTATCGTTTTTTTTTCTCTTTCAAGAACGTCTTGTTTCTGTAAAATCATTCCAAAAAATAACGGATATCATTGCTAATAGAACAGTTGACATCGTTGCTTATAAATATTTTCATTCTTCATATTAGTAACTGAAACTTTAATACAGCACAGAGAAGTCCGGTTACCTTTAATTAGACTGTGTATCAAGTTATATAATGTTACAATTCTAATGTTTATACTAATAATGTGAATAACATAATAGTACTGCTATATAAGATTCTTAATTTTCTATAATTTAATTTATAAGCATAAGGAGTATTTAGCATATTTTAAATCCTTATGCAATTCATAATTAAGAATTGGAATATAACGATTAGGGGAAAACCTGTCATCGTTTAGATTATCTTATTAGTTGAAAATCAGGTGGCTACAATGTCGGTATTTCCCTGAATCATAAGGAATTAAATTGTATTTTATATATAATTGTTTTATATACATATATATGTAATGATATTTTAAATTTTAATTTCAATTTAATTAATTTCCAAGGTTTTATCTTAATTTAGCCCATAGTAAATTCATTCTAAAATATTCTCTTATTTCGTGATCTTATTCCACTTTCTCTACTTAATTAATTCAAGAGAAGCTTTATAAAATTGCTGGATCGGCTAAACGCCGACACATTCACACGCTAGAAAACTGTCCAGTAAGCACATTCCTTTTAAAAGATTCCTGTGTTTCCTTTACATGTGATTGACAAGCGTCAGAAATCCCTATCAGAATCTTAATAATATATTAGCACTGTAAAGAAATATTTTCCCTGTCAGAATCTCAAGTTATATAAGACGAGGGATAATTTATTTCGCGCTTGTTTCCCATTTCTGCTTTTGTGCCGAACTGTGGTGGATGTGCCATGTCCGCGCCTTCTAGTAAATAATATTGCGTGCTTCTCTTATATGAAATAAAACGACGTCACGAAGTCAAAAGTCTCTCCACTGTCTTCAAACTGCATTCTGCTTCACATAAAATGCTTATATATATATATATAATATATATATATATATATATATATATACATAAATTTCCAAATTAAATGAGAAAAAATGTCATTTCATAGATGCAGAGTAAAAAGTTATTTATTTTTAATATCGCGTAAAGCATGTTGCCATATATTCTGAAAGTTTCATATCATTTGCTAGAAACTTCTACATGTTAAACGCAAAAACAAAAATCCACAAGGAAGAATTTAGGATTGAAAAAAAGACTTTATATATTACTAGTATACGTGTGATTTTTAAACATGTTTGAAAGTATTGCTCGCAGAAAATCATTGATGAAATTGAAAACGAATTATCTTTCTGTAAAACAAGGTTGGTTCAAGTCATTTTCGTCTTAGTCAGTTTCTAGCCGGTTCCCTAAATGACACCAATCCCTAATATTGACTGAAATTATATTATATGCAATACATTGATGCAATATATAAGTGACAATTAGTTCAGCTTTTCTTAAGAAATCGAAACAATTATTTAAATTTGGAAGTGGCCTGATATCTCTGATTATTGCAGATTATTGGACTATAATTTATTTATTGAATTTACTGCTTAATGTTATGTTATGCACAAGATCACACAGTAAGTACTCTGTCTATTTTAAAAATAACTCACCAAACATCTTTGGAAAATTAGAATTAGAATTAAACCTTTTTTCACATAAATTGCACTACAAAAAGTTCTTTTTTAATGTCTGAAATTGAAACTTCATCAAATATTTATTACAGTTGCTTCATTTACTACAGGTGTTACGCAAAAAGTGTTATTTGAATATTCTTTTCTATACATTTGACCTTCCGTTGTTTGTTTTATAAACGAAACTAGGATTATTAATATTCTTCTATCTGTGAATTATTCTTATTTGTGTAATAGGTATATGTGTATTATTCTTATTTGTGTAATAGGTATCTGTGAATATTCTAATATAGACGTCTCTTGATTTCCTGGGGAACTGTATATATTTCAAACAATAATCTTGCCCACTTCATGTAATTTCTTTTCTTTGGTTATGGGAATACTTATTATAACTAGACCTTTAACTTGCTAACCACTTCTGACAAATGGTCTCTGAAGAGGTTTCCTAGTTATGTGCTTCTAGTATATCTTCTAGTATACATAAAATATATATTAACATGCGCCCGTCTAGACAGGTTATTATCTTGTTAATAAAATCTCAGATCTGACTATCACAGATTATAGTTGAAAATATCATGCATATTGGAAGAATGCTTAAGAAATAAATAAGATTATAATTTGTAGTTTATTTTAAATGCAAATATATATTAACTTTAAAAGTAAAGATCCAAAATTCAATAAAATAGAAAAAAAAACTTCACGAACGTTCAATTAAAAAGTAATTATTAGAAATGGATAGAAAAAAATAATGATCCATTAATAGAAGAAAAAAACGCTATATCAAACATAATAAAAAAATGTAGAAAGCAATAAGTCCTATTCTACC
>JAPMOR010026482.1:11825-22518 GCA_026543865.1 Argiope aurantia | reverse complement strand
AATACACATTATATTCTCTTGCTTTACTAGCAATTTTGTACATTGTACAAATAATGTTCTATCGCATTTAATAACTTTATGCTTGTATAAAACAGAGAACATAAAGCATTATGTTTTATCGTAAACTCTTGTGTTAAAACCGTGTAAAAAAATATAGTTAAGTAGAATGTATGGAAAATAATAATTATCCGCTGCTGTAGTGAATTTCAAAAGCAAAACTCTTTTAAATTGAAGTGAATTATTGAATTTCTAGCTCCGTAATTGAATGAAGACGTGAAAAAGTTAACATAAAAAAGAAAATCTAAAATGAAACGCAAGAGACAGTACAAATCAAGTTTTAAACAAACTAGTAAAATAATAAATAAAATAATTGATTGATTCCATTCTCGCCAATACATTATCAAGTTAAAAAGTTTTCTTGAAATTTTGTTGCAATTCCTTCAAAGTGCCTTCTTTTCTTGGTGTAAAGGAGCAATTTTTAAGAATTTTCCTTTGCATTATAAAGTTACGTTGCAAAAAAATGTTCGCCGTTTCTCAATTATTCTAATGAAGAGCGTTTTAAAAAGAATTCTTTTAAAGCATTTTAAATAGCTAGGTTGGGGAAAACTTTTACGCCTTTTTTCCATCATTCGCATTAATTTATTCCCCTTTAGGGCGAAGAATTTGAAGAATAAAAGTATCCGCTGATGCACTGACTCGTTTCTTTCTATATTTTAAATTAATGGCCTTGAAAAAGAATTCTTACCATAAGCCGTTTCGAAAAAAATAATTTGATCATTGTGTCTTCTGTATTCTAGATTTAATGAGCTTTTATTTAAGAGAAGTAACAAAATCCAGACTTAAAAAAAACAGAATTTCTGAATAAATGAACGAGAAATATTTCGCAGAATTTTTCATTCATTTGGTAAGGACATACTGAAGAGAAATGCGAAAAAATCTTTCCTATTATACTAATAGCCTATGAAGAAGTTCTGAGGAGATGTTTAAGAAAGCTGTTGATGATGGGAGCTGATGGATTGAAAGAATATTTAAAATTTACATACTTATAAGAATGCATGATTTATCGTTTCTTGAGTCAAACTAAATAATTTGAAAATTATACTTCTCAAAAAAAATAATAAAAGGAATTCGTGACTTCTGAAAACAGTTAAAATAAGCTTGATAATGAATGCTTAATCTTATTGTTCTATAAAGTTTTACTCAATGGATTTTGATATTTTTTACGTACAAATGTTTTATTCCCATTCATTCAATTCAATTTTTACTGATTCCATTAATTTGAGGAACATTTCTTCCCATTATTCGTAGAAATATTGAAATAAAATAATCTTATATTCCGCTTATGAGCAATCTCTGTAATTCGTTTTTTAGAGCTTGGTATTGATTATGTCGAAATCTTTAGAGATTGATATTGATTGTCGACAGTATCTGTATATTCTTAAAGGTAATCTACTTATGAACAAAAAAAATATAATTTTTTTTTATTTTCGATTTAACAATGTCTGGAACGCAGATATCAATTTACAAAGTTCTTTCTTATGAACGAAATGGTAATGATTTTACTCTTAAGATTTAAGAACAATGTGTTACGAAATTTCTTTACCGGAGTTCGTTTGGATAGTGGAAGTGATATGGTGTGGAGAACGCTCAATCAGCAGGCAGAAGTAGAATAAAAACAACGACGTTTATTTACACGAAGACACACAGGACAGCACAAAGCGACAACTATATACAGCACAGAAGACGATTATCTTCACCCGAGACGTGTAGCATACAACAGCAGCATACAACCAGAATCTACTGCAGACAGTAGCGCACAGCTCAGTTCAGCACTAGCTTGACTCAGTCGCTTCCGACTCCTCCGCCTCTGGCTCGGAATACTGACTTCGTCGACTCGATTCCGCTGCTCTCGAACTCGGACTACTCCGTCGTATGTCTACTGGCTTCGTCCTCCCGTCCTCGGACTTAACTCACTGGCAGGCGCAGCCCCTTTTATAGGTCTCAGGAGGCGGGGCTAGAAGCCTCTCAACCAATCAGGAAAGTTCGAGGCGTATTTCGGTTCCTACTGGACGGATCGGGAAACTTCTCCAAGTTTCGGGTATTATCTATTTTGGCGCCAAAGTCGCCAAATTCGTCGCCAAGTCGCCAAATGGTCGCCAAGCTCTGGGACCTCCGACGCGCTAGTCCCATTCAGATGACTGTAAAACTTTCTTTCTATTGATGGAACAAACTATGCTGGGAAGCCGAATTGCAGGTTTGTAACAAATGAAAACAAAAATGGATTTTAATTGTAAGCGGATATATAGCAGATTAGGAACTCATTTTCCTTTCTCGAATATGAAGTATAGAGAAACTATTGTAAATGCCAAAAAATTCGAAATAGAGATTTTGCCAATCTCCACATTTTAAACACATCTGAGTTCGAAAAATACTGGAATGTCGATTATATTTTAATCTCAATTTTCACTAAAAATTATTCTTATTTCACTTTCATATAAATATTTTGTGTCGAATTTTTATATTGAGATAAAATTTCATTTGCCTAATATTGTGCTTCTTACAATTTTTATTTAATTTCATTGCAGAATTAATTGTCTTGAGTTAATAACTGATCCGCCGGGTTTAATGAATTTTAAAGATTTTGATCAAGGCTTAGCTAGGACTTAATGATTATTTTAAGAATATTTTTAAATTTCTAGTTTTAGTAGACATACAACTTACTGCTACAGATATATCTATATATACTTATTGAAACGTTTGGGCCTTTATTGTATTCATTGTCCCATGCTCCAATCCTATTCTCTCTATTCAACATAAAATTTGAACTTTAATCTGAATCGGCAAGCGACAACTAACCAATAACTGAGTTCGCTAAACAAATCATGTTTATAAAATGAGAATAATATTAAAACTCATTCAAATTCGTATTTTTTTTGTGCCTTGATAGTTTTTATAATATGCAAGAGCAACTTTCAGATCCGATATATTTTGAGATCATACCAAATATGTTTCTTAGATTTTGTAGTATCTTAGATAATCATTCAGAATCGGATTTGGATGTAATAATCAAATATACTTCATTATCTTCAAACTTTTGTTTATTGATTCAATAAAAGATTTGTCATCCTATAATAAGAAAAAAAATATCGAACTGATGAATTTTTTAAAATGATTTTCGTTTACATCCAATTATACCTTTTAAAACTTTTGTTTGCTGATTCAATAAAACATTTTGCACTCTACAAAACAAAAGCAAAAAGTAAATAAATAAACTTTCAAACTTACGATAAAAAAACGTCATGAAGATAATTTTTCAGATTTAATTGAAGAAAAAAGAAGTGGTGTTCAGAAATGTAAAACTTAAAAATAAATAAATAAATGGTCTACTTTTAGAGTTAAGCGTTATCTGTAATTATTAAGCATTAAAAACAATATAAAGTTTTATTAAAATGGTAATTAAAAAAATTTAGGAAAATGAAGCCAAAATTTCAAAAATTATCAAACAGTGAAGAAAAACCATAAAATATATGCAGACATATGAAAACTTAAGCCTTCATAACAACAATGAAAAGAATTATGGTAAAATGTATCTAAAATACCATTTTTAATTAAAGAAAAATTCTCATGGCAGTTATATAGATATCGCAAGATTGTAATTTTTCGGCTTTTCAGAAGGGGTAAAAAGTTTTTTCATGATTATATATTTTTTAAATTTATCAAGTAAAAGAGTCAATAATTTGCTTATATTTAATTAATAATTTTCAGGGGGAGTTTCAGGGGCTGGATCTCTGAGAAGTATATTAAAAACTATGATTAAAGTTTCTAAAACTCTTCTATTTAGCGCCAACATATAGATTTGTTATTTACACACATGCATTCATTTTTTTTCATTAATAGTAGAATGAGTAATAGCAGAAATACTAATTCAAACAAAATTGAAAATTTACATAATATATTTTTTTTACCGCATTAATTTTTTTATTCTTCCAAGTGGTTGGTGAAAAAGACAGAAAATCAGATAACGGCTCTGCATAAAATCTGCAGGACACCTCTTCGCAAAAAAAGGAACGTTCCCCTGGAATCTGAAAAATGCAATACAGTCTCAAAACAGAAATTAGTTTCGTTGATAAATAGAGATATTGTATCCGGGATATTCTTTCTCATTTCTGTTGACTCGGGTTTCCTTTCATTGTTTTTCTTCTCCTGACTCGACAAAATAGATAATTATTTGAAAAGAAACACAATGAAATATTATAGAAAGAAAAAAAAAACTTCGGTAGATTCCAAACTATCTGGTGTAATGTGGCGGAAGGACTAGCCGGGTAGAAAAAAGCTGAGAAGGTCAAAATTTTATAACTGTTTACTTTCTACCCTGTATATCATTAGCACTTTACTTGTAACTAATAAATTTTTATTATATATTATACAGCAGTTATTAAATATTTATCCGGAATTTTATAGAATATTATTATATGGAATGGATTTTAATAGATTTGGAAAATGAAAGTATATAAGAATCTCGGAAGTATTCCTGGATAGACCATCTAGCGCAGCAATTTCCTTTTCCACTCAACTACCCTACGGTTGAAGTTAATAAAAAATTAATTAAATTAGTGCCTCATTGAAACAAAGAATTTTCCGATACCTGCACTTGCTTTGAAATCTGGGGCTTGAATTCCAACTATTTTCAGAATGGTTTATATAGTTAATTTTGAAAAAAAAAAAAAACTTTTATTCTAATTTCATTTGTATTTTGAAATGTTTTGAATGGATATAGATTGAATTTTAATAGATTTCCGAATGCTTATTAAATAAAAGTAAAGGAGAAATATTTAAAAGAAACATAAAATAGATACAATCGACTTTAAAAAAAATCTTAGAAAGATGAGCACATTTCAGCCCTTTTGAATGTATTTTATTATAATCTTTATTTTGGAGTATATTCCTTTTGTTTTTATTTGAACTTTTAAAATAAATGAATTTATTTTCTAAAATTATATTTTCTTCTCGACGATATTTATAAAAGCGAAATGCTACTCACAAATCTCGATATCTTCTTAATTATTAGTAACCGAGTATGGAAATCTGGCAGGTTTCTATTTCTTTCATGAAATTTATTGTTACAAATCAATTTACTAAGCGAATGTAAATTACATTGCTACATCATAAAATAGACTGAAACTCTGCTTTTGAATTACATTTTGTAATATTTAGAGTATGCAAAACAATTTTATTTATAATTTTATATGTTTTGTGTAATAAACGAATTTTGTTATTTAAATGCTCTTCTTTAACCCTTAATAACCTAGAGTTTCAATTTTGATACCAATCTTTTAAACGGAATGTTCACATTACTATTAGTTTTTTTTTATAGGTTGGCTGTACGTATTTTACTGTTGTATAATATTCTTTCCAACGAAATTAAAAAAAATCAAATGTCATTATTGTTTTATTTCATCTATGACATATTACTGGCGCGGCAAAGTGAACATTTTACTAAAAGTTTTGTTGAATACAAATTTGATATATTTTCTTTTTCTGAAGAATATAAATACTTTTGAGGTAAGTGAATATATTATTTTCGCTATGATATAATTATTTTTTGCGAGTGCATGTTTTACTTGAAGAAACTAGTGCTATTTTTGTGAGTATCAATTTTGATACTTCAGGCATTCCGCCCTACATAAAACCTACCTACTAATTCTTTGGCTATTTTTCCCTTCATCTAGACCCTCAAGCAAACACAGTAATATTAAAAATAAATCACTTTCGTAAATCAGGCTACTAAGGGTTAAAAGATCCTCAATGAGCAGGAGGCTTTCTTCTTTTCTTTTTTTGATTTAGCAGTCAGGAATTTGGTTGTTTGGCGCTTTAAAGATGAGTATACTGTATAGTAGAAAACAGGTGCCATAGAAATAGTCTTGCGACTGAAATTTATCCGAAATTAATTTTTGTTTTCGTGCCATGTCTGTGTTCTAAATTTCATTCATCCACTTAAAGCGCGTTTTTGAGTTATCTCGAACTTTATTTCAATGAGAGACGTAGTCCCAGAATTGTGTTGTCAGATATAGGGATATCTGAAACGTGCGGATTCGTCAAAATCTTGAGTTCGGAATTTTTAACGATTACATCATTTTTGTACACTTTTTTTATACGAGAAAGTAAAAATAAATAAATAAACTTATGCAGTGAAAGTTTCTTTGGCCAGCGACCTAATGAATTGCCAGAATCTTATAAGAGAATTTGCATAGAATCGTATGAACTTCACAGGAGATACAGAATAAAGTTCCTCATCAAAAAGTAGCCGGTGTGCGCTAGACCCTATATGGAAACTAAGTTTATTCTTAATGGTAAAAGGACAGTATGAGATTTCACAACAGCCATATAACCAGTAAATTCGTAAAGATTTTATCACAATTTTATTACTGATTATTGCAGATTCAAGCACCTTTGATTTTGCGTCAAAAATTTTAATTAGTTGATAAATAATTTATTAAAGTAATATGATATCAGATTTTGAACTTCATTTTTTAAAACAAATTTAGGGTTACCCAGCTGTAGTATTTTACATTGTTTTCTATTCATTCAAAAAGATTTCCCCCCCCAAAAAATGTTTTTTGAAGAACTAGGAAACTAGATAACCTAAAAGTTCGAGAAAAACTACAAGTTTTTTATATCATGGAGAAAAAGAGGAGCATATGATTGAGATCTATATTGAGTGTTTTAAAAAGAAGTAAGGGAAAGGGAGAATTCTTTCTCGTCTTCATGCGCACTTATTTTCAGATAGACAGTAAAACCTTTGATGGTAATCGGAAATGGATGACATCGTAGTAATAATTCTTTCTTTTATTTTCTATTTAAATGAATATTTTCAACTCTAATTTCTAAATCTTGCGTCCCAAGCTTGACTTCTCTCTCTCTCTCTCTCTTTTTTTTTAAAGAGGTGGCTTGCGAGATATAGCTGCAGTTTGTTCGTAAGTTCTTTTGATATTTGATGAATTCCTCGAACTGCTCGTTTCGAAATAAAACTTTCTATCTGTATGGTCATGTACATTTTCTTCTACTGTTTCACAAGGCAGTCGATTGCTAAAGATTCTTTTCTTGGAACACTTTAAACGTTAATAACTCTTTCAGTGTATTTCTCTATATACAGAATACGAAGGAAGTGAAGTTGTAAAATGAAAGGATATTATTTTTTTTCCACTTATGAATTTTGCATTTCTCAATTCATTTCACTTAATCGACAGCGAAATGCTTAAGTTGGAATAATTAAAAGATAAATATTCTAATAAAGGGAATAGGTGTATCCGATGAGATTCAGTATGAAATGAGTTCAGTAAAACTCGGTTCTTTATGTTCATGTAAAGAGAATTGGTTCATTTAGAAAGATTTGAGGAAGAATCGGGTTGACTATTATAAACAGAAGAATCATTGTGTTTATAAGAATATCCGTAAAATAATTAAATCTAAAAGATAATTCCAGATCTAAAAGATCCCAAAGACTAAGTTTTGGAAGTTGGAAGGGTCGTTGATCGACGCCAGCCCTTCTTAATGATTCATTAAGCTTTTAATTCTTATATGTAAATTGAATAGGTTTATTCTCAAAAGCTTGATTAACAAGCTTATTTTCAGCTTTAAAGCTTGAAAAGCTACGATGCGTGAGTATGCTCCTTAATAATCAGTTAATGGTTATACAGCGAACGAACAAAGCGATCTGAGATCACTTAATGATCCTGTAAGAATCGATGCGATTTTAGTGAGTTAATAAGCGAAGCGAGCAGGGATTATACTTCCTAGTATTAGTCTTCAAGGATAAGTCTTAATAAAGAATGTCGCATTGAAAGAGTAAATAAATGAGGACTAAGATTTTATATTTCACAAAAATAGAGGAAAAACAGTTTATGAAAATTGTAAGTCGTATGCTTCATAAATATTGCCAAATTTGAAAACAATTTCATAGATAAACTTTTAAATATTTTCAAAACAGGTAGACAATTACTTAAAATATTCTTAAGTTTTAGTTATGGTATTTTCAAACAAGAAGTAAATGGAGACCGCTGTCACTTCTATTTAATCGTATGGAATTAGAATGCTTAAATTCAAGAAGCTAAAGTATTAAGAAATATCTGTTTCAAATATATTTCAAATCTGAAAACGTTATAGGAAATTCCATAAATGTATTTAAAATATTTTTTATATATTTGACCGTCATTTTAAAAACATTATTAAAGTGCATTTTTCAGTCCTTATGCTATTTATCATATATATATTCATTAATACGCAATATTTATCCTGAACCGAAACCGCCCGTAGAGTCCAAGATTGAAACGGATGTCTTAAATGTTAATTATTATTTAGGTAGTCAAATCTATGAAACTATAGCTTGTAAGCATGTTACATTAGTAAATAAAAAGTAATTATTTCATAGTATTAGACATATGTGGTTTTTTTCGTGTTTTGAAAAAAGCTAAGATGTGTTAAAATCATTGGAATTTGAAAATCAACTCAGGAAAATTGTAAAAACAGCATAGAAAAAAATATGACCAAATAAAGAGTTTTCTGTCCATTAGATAATTTTGCTGCACACTATGATAACCATTTCTGAAATTCCGAATGACATTTTCCACTGTTTTGTTAATGTAAACTTGAATTATTTTGAGTTTCATTTTTTTAAATTTTAAATGAAATTTTTACAGATATATTTTTAAAATTTATTTTCAGAAGTGAATTATTTATTTAAATACTGTAATAAATTTTCCTTATTATGCGGGAATGAACAGTAGAATAGCTAAATATATAATTTCAATATAAGTAACAAAATTTGTAGAATAAATTGTCCTATGACAAATAAACAAATGCTCTATATAAACTCATTCGCCTAATATTCCGAAAAGCCAGTTGCAAGAAGTCAATATATCTGAAGGTGCTGTTTCCCTGATGTACGAGTTATTTTTTGTATCAGTGAAAACGAAAAGAAACAAGAATGAAATACAATAGTTCCCAATTTTAACAAAATATTTTTTGAATAAAAATAGAAAACTTGTTGCTGTTCATAAAATTTATTAGAAATTGGTTTAGTCTACACCAATCAACTAAATTAGTATGCTAAAATCTTTCTTTGAATTTTACAACTGACACAACAAAATTTTTTTATCTTTCAAATTCTGCCTAATAAAAATAAGTAACTTTTAAATGACAGACTAATATTTTATATAAAACGAAAAACTGATATTTGAGGAAACCCATGGGCTTGAAGCATGGGCTTGATTGCATGGTTGATTTATTAAGACAAAAAAAAAAATACAAAAAAATGCACATATTCCTTAAGGAAGAATGAAGCCACTTCTAGAATTCTTTGCGTCCAGAATTAGAAACTATTTCCTACCTATCTGGTATCAATTTAATCGAATCTATTGCAATCAGCTAAAATAATTCGCTAACTTGAGTGATTCTGCCACAGTTAATACAGTTAGTAAGCCAGACTACGGAAAATCCCGCATCACGGAAAGAACGAATTAATGCTTACCAATCCCAAAGCCATTTCGCAAAAAGGAGATTTTGCTTAGCTTAAATCTCTTCCGAACTAAAAGTTGAATCTGAATTTCGCTGATTAAACAAGTAGATACTAATTTATTTCCTTGATGGTAAGAGCTTGCGAAAAAATGAATTCACATTTAAAAAAACCTTTTTTAGTAGCCTAAAATTTTCATTGCAATTTTTATAAACTATAAAAGAATAGTTTCTTTATAATTTAACATAAAGTATATCCCACACTATAGAATTTTTTTAGACAAATTAAAATTTTTCTCTTTACCATGATATACCTTTCTTGACCAATACCATCTTCTATTACGTATGTGCTCAAACCCCATAAAGTTTTTTGTTCTATTGCCGCGGATTACTGCTGCTATCTTTCCCTTACTCAATGAATGTAGGACTCAGGAATCACTACTATTTAGAATCACGCACATTTAATTACATTTAGGACGAACAATTACATTAACAAAAGAAATGAACATTAAATAGATTTCGTCGAATACGTCGCAGGTTTAATTCACATGTTCCGTCGCGTCTTTCGTTCAGAGACCCGTCTCGTCTCACACGTCCTGACTTTCGTTCAGACCCGTCTCGTCTGCGCTCCGTCTAACAAGCATCAACACCTGTTGGCCAGCAGATGGCGCTCGCCATCAGGCGTTCGTCACTACATGAATATATTCTGTATGTATATATAAACATTATCACTTATCAAAACAAACTCGTCTGATCTTCAGTGATGTTTAATTTTTCAGTCCCCTTTTTCATTAGAGTCAA
Organism: Argiope aurantia; assembly: GCA_026543865.1. Taxonomy (NCBI): domain Eukaryota; kingdom Metazoa; phylum Arthropoda; class Arachnida; order Araneae; family Araneidae; genus Argiope; species Argiope aurantia. The sequence goes on along the minus strand of JAPMOR010026482.1, from coordinate 12,207 downwards.
AGATATAACTCTTGATAATTTGATTCTTACTGGAAAGAAAATCAAATTCAAAAAATTAAATTGTTGCCCACCAGCTCCTTTTTAAACGTATTTATAAAATATAACCTCTATTCTTCAAATTTTGTAATAAATAATCAAATTAGGAAATTTTTTTAGGTAATAGAAGATATAAACATGATATGGTAATTCCAATTCTTGAACATCTTTTTGCCACTTGAACTGCAAATTTAAAACATTGGTAGTTCTATTTCATTGTATTCATTCTTGTTTAAAATAACATTAGGAATATGAGGAACGAGGAATTTTAGTGAATTCTTCCTTATCCAATATTTTCTCTCATGTTTTATATCTGTATCATGTTTATATCTGTTTCCCTCATGTT
>JAPMOR010026482.1:0-11815 GCA_026543865.1 Argiope aurantia | reverse complement strand
TCATGTTTATATCTGTTTCCCTCATGTTTTATATCTGTATCATGTTTCTATCTGTTTCCCTCATGTTTTATATCTGTATCATGTTTCTATCTGTTTCTCTCGTGTTTATATCTGTTTCCCTCATGTTTTATATTTGTTTTATATCTTGGTTATAAATATGCTATTTCCTAGATGATTTTTCCAAAATGAGGGATAATATTTGCAAGATTTTATGGGTGAGAAATGCCACCCAAACATTGGCAAATAAAGTCTTTTGAATATTTTACTAGTATTTAATACCTTTTACTTTGTTTAATATTTTTTATTTTTTACATTAGAGTATCTGACTTCTGTTTTAAAGTCACTCCTTTCTTTTACTGCTGAGATTTCAGAATTCTATACATACATAATCATTGTTACATAAGCTCCCTCTATGTTTTATTACTCAATATTTTTCAAATTTTCTGTCTGTTTTAAACTTGCCATATTTTAAATCATGTACTTGGTGCAGTAAGGCCAAGGAAGATTCTTGCTTCAGCAAACCCATTCAACCAAAATTAATCAAATGAAAAAATATTTCTTTTAATAACACCTCAAATGCAAAATATAAATTTTCATTTAATTTCTATTAAAAAATTAATTGCAAAATATATATTTAAATTAAATATTTTATATTCTTTGTGCATTATTTAAGGTGTCCCATAAGTTTCTTTCCTATTTCTAATATGAAATGAATGCACGCTATTTACTGTTTAAGGTATTTTTTATTTTTGTGATATAAGAACCCTTTTGCTCTGCCGCCTTCGTCCATCTCTCAGGAAGTCTCATTATTCCTTTTTTCCGAAATTGCTGTGTTTTTGGACAAGAAATAATCCTCAAGGTGTGCTTTTATTTCGCTGATGGATTTAAAGTGCTTATCGCGAAGAGATTTTTTCTTAAGGACAGAAAGAAGTAATAATCAACTGGAGCGAGATCTGGAGAGTATGCAGGATGAGGTAAAATATCCCAATCAAAACTGTAAGAAATTCTCTCTTACGATTAATGCAACATGTGGTCTTGCGTTGTCTTGATGAAAAACAAAGTCTCGTCGATTCATTAATTCTGGCCGTTTTTTTGCTATGGTAGCTTTTAATTGATCCAGTTGATGACATTATTTCGTAGAATTTATTGTTTCACATTGAGGAAGGAACTCGTAGAAAATTACACCTTTCCAATCCCACCAAATGGACAAAAGAACTTTTTTGTGGTGTAGTCCCGATTTTGCGACAGTTGAAGGCCTATGGTCCTTACACCAAGAGCGTTTTCTATGCACATTTTCATATAAAATCCAAGTTTCGTCTCCAGTGACAAGCCTCTTTAATGCCGTAAATGTCGCCTTTCGCTACCCATGTTTAACTCAGAATATGAAAGTTTTAAGAGACTGTGGCACAAACGAAATGTACTGTAAAAGAGCTCTGGACGACTGAAGCCAATGACATAGATAGCTAATCGATAAGCCTGCATATTGGCACAAGCTGAGCCAGATAACGCCATTCATAGCTCGATGAGAAAGACACTTTTGGGACACCTTGATATTTGAGGTCTTTTCTAATTGGTAATTTTTAATTCTGAAATTAAAAATTTTCTGAAATGAGCAATAAATAATTGATATATCGGTTATAATGATTTCTACATATGGTCAAATATATCCCTCTGTAGCAATCATCATTCCCATATATAAAATATTATTCACAAAATGTTTACCGTTTTTATGTGCCGAACATAAAACTTGTGTGCTACATAATTTTCTACTTTCTGCTGCTTTAAATTCAAAATTTCACTTCTTTCATTTCAAGAATTAAAAAGTGTTGAAATTCATTTTAGCGTACTCGTTGTGAAGTGAAAATGAAATTCAATAATAATCCAATATATTTAGCTCTTTAAATAAATTTCACTGAATTATTAAATTACAATCTCAACTAATAATTGTCACAAATTAATGAGAAAAGCGAGTTTTTTTTATTTTATATTTCAAACGTGATTCCCTTGCTGATAAAGCTTAATTAAAAAGAAAGTTAAAAACAGTTTTTATTCTCCAAGCTGCTTGTTAAAAACAGGATTACTAGAAGATATCGGTAAATAATTTCTAAACAATTCGAATTCTTCAAATTTTCTTGCCGTGAATCCAATTCTTAAGAAAGGCATTGCTAAATTACATAAAAATAAAATATTTCAACTTGAATTTCATTTCCTCTGACTTGCGATTCTTAAGTGAATTTCTTAAAATGCCGAACTAAGACTTTCGCAAACTCAAGGAACCTGAAGCTAAATGTCGCCGATTCTCTCCGCTATTTCTCTATTGATCAAGTATTGCAATCCGGTCTTATTTACCCTCTTCTAGTTGAAGGCTTGGACAGTCTCATTCATAATTCAATATCGGACTGTAAGCTCGGTTTCTCTTGATTCTTGCTTGTCCTTTAGGCATTGGATGTCAATTGCAAATGTGAAAAAGAAAAAAATTCCACGTCAAACGACTTATAGATGTTAAACTATTTTTAGTATTTCTGAAAGCCCGAGTGCCTAAAATTTGATTAGGAGAACTTACTTCATTGTGGATTGGCTGCAGTATAAAATATATATTTATGAATATAGTCAAGTTAAGCCCTATGTCTGGAAAAAAGGAATAATGTTATATTTTAGGAAAAAGTTATAAATATGTTACCTTTAGAAATTATTCTATTGATCTATATATGTACTTTTGTATATTTTGCATGCATCGCATTTTCTACTTTAACTTGTGTAGAAATATATAAAATTATATAAAAATGTTTCATATATTTCTATATAAATGATAATTTTTTTTTCTTTTTATATAATTAATGCATGTACATACAATTTTGTGCGATATAATTTAATTACAGATCTCTAACAGTTTTAATTTTTAATAAAATTTTTGTGCAATAAAGACTAATACAATTAAACAAAACAAGCAACAAAATTAAATCTAATCGTTAAAAATGAATCGAAATTTTTAGGTAATATTTTATAGAGAAAATATAATGTTCTTTGAAAATGTTGACATCATAAATGTGGCAATAAATAAGTTTCTAGAGTCTCTCGGACATTTCATAAAAAACTGAAAACTTTATATTAGCCTTCACCGATGTAACACTTGACTCCAGAACATACTTTTGGAATAAAAATGTGCCTTTGATTGGTCCACCTGAATAAAATATAACGGTTATCCTGAAGAAGTAAATCCCAAATGTCTAAAAGGCGTTACTAAGATTATTTAACGAGTTCTTGTTTTCAAATTGCATCAAGTATAAGGTTCTTAATCATATTCGATAAATAGTAATCTTTTTTGTTTCTACTGGAATAATTTTTAAAAACATATCGAGTTCTAGTATTAATGACGAAATCATCCATTTTTATGCTGAAATATGTGGCCTTCAGTGCTTGAGTGGCCGAGTGCCTTAAGTGTCTAAACTAGTAAAAGATAATTGGCAATCATCTATTGCCAATTTTTAAATTATATGGCACAAATTGGCACCATATAATTATTTGGTATCTGACATACGAGCTAATTGATATACTTTTTATTTTTTATTTTAGAGTGATTCTGAGTTAGACTTAATACTTCAATCTTTATCAAGATTTATACTAAACTGCTAGGCACTTTGTTATCTAAATATATACATATAAAAAATAACGTTTTATACTGATACCTTATGATGATGGCATTGTGTCTTATACCGATTCTGAATGGACCAAATTATGATATATTTCAGCGTATGAGTTTTATTTGAAAATTAATTATAGCCAAGGAAATTTATGGATGATAATGCTCAACATTATTCACTATCATGCCATGGTGATGTAACAGTAACATTTTTATTGAAACTTCTTCCAAACTCCAATCGAACCACTTCCATATAAAGATTTTTATATATTATTTCATTATTATATTATTTCAAATATTATTTCATTTCAATTGCTGACAAACCTTAATTAATGTTTCAAGAAGAATCGAATATGATCAATCAGAATGAATAATTTTGAATATTCGTATATTGAATATTCAATATACGAATATTCAAAATATAATATTGAATATTGTAGATCAACATCGACAAATTAGATTTTGATATTCAATCTCATTTGCAGTACGAAGCAATTCTCCGCTCAGAACATTGCACTATTTAATTATGCATCTCCAAAATATGCCACTTTATTAAAACTGATGAAGGCGTTTCCATATTAGCGTCAACACATATAATCATATTATAAATTTTCAAGGAAACATTCCCAATTAATCAGCAGACTCGCAATTAATCATTCGAAACACTCTCTGCTTTATGCAATAAGACTGGCACTTCAGTGTCTGGCATAACTTAATATTCATCTTGTAATCTGTGATTTTTTTTCATCATTAGCGCAAATATTTTGCCATCAAGCATTACTTTGAAGCAACAATTCCAAAAACAATTATTATTTTAACCCTTTATAGGGCCGTGGGAAGTAGGCTTCCCACCAAATTTATCAATCTTTGTATGGAATTATGTAGGTTGGCATAAGTTCTGACAAATCTTTTTAGAAAGACAGAAACTTGGATGCTTCAGTTCTTTATCTCACACAAAATGTGCCTTGACTTGTTACTTAATTATTAATTAACCAAATTAATTAATTAATCAAATTAAATTTATCTAATAAGCTAAATTCTAATTTCAAGCGTAAAAATATTTTAATATAATATGACTAGAAAAAAATGGCCATTTAAAAGGTTAAAAAATTAGGGTTGTTAAGGTAGATTCCAGATTTTTTTTGATTAAGTATCAATTATTTTCATTCCGACATAAATGCCCCAGGGCCGTGGTGGACTAGTGTTAAGGTTAGTGACAGAAGGTTCCAGGTTCGAAACTCGGTTCACCGAAGAACAGTCGTGTAAGCGGGTATGGTGCGCTCTAAATCCTCCTCCCGCTAGTGTGGTATAGGATTTTGGAGAAGAGGTGCCGGGGGAGTGTCGTCCTCGTCATCTGACCGCGGTTCAAAATTACAAGGTCCATCCCCCAAAATAGCCCTAGTTTTGCTTTAAAGCGGGACATTATATAAATAAAATATAACTGAACTAAACGGAACTTTTATTACAGTGCCTTTTTTTTAAAGAAATTTTCCATAATTATTTCTGTTATGATTATCTTTTTACAAAACGTTTTGAATCCACAGAAATCTTTGCTGTCTATTGTTGATTGAATTGCTGACATTGCTGAAGCGAAAAAATCGCTTATTTTCTTTATCATCTGTTGACAGAAACTTATCTGGCTATTTATAAGTTATTATAGTTAGATGTCAATAAATTTAGTTACTTCGGAAAGAATAGACAGTGGTAATTACATTCTAACTCGCCAAACTAAGCCAAGAGATAAGAGAAGGAAAAGTCATCCATCTCCTATTCATGAGAGTCACCTGATTCCTTTTATTCATGGAGCCGTCACAGGAAGATGGATAGTCTTCACTCCAGTGACAGAACTTCTTTGTGTTTCTTTGAGTAGGATCTTTTTCGATAATTACTACAGATTACTCTGCCATTAACTAAAATCGAATAGTTTTTAAATTAGAAAACTAGAACGCAATGTTTTCATGAAAAGCCATTAGTGTTGTAATAAACGAAGTAGATGTTTTATGAAAATACTTATTCTGTAGAAGTCATGATCCCATAAAAATCTGGATTCGAAGTTTCTTCGCTTTACTTAAAGTGAGGAAAAATAATGATTTAAAATTTAACATTTTTAACTGAATGTATTGGTGAAAATTATTAAAATAGAAATATTAATCAAGAAATATATGATCTTCAAAGTAGGTTATATTATAGTTTAGATCTAAGTAACAACTAGCGAGCTGATTAGCTATAACTTGGCAACTTATTTTTCACTAGCGTTCGTGGAAAATCTACTTCAATCTCGAAGAAGAGATTAAAAAATTATGAAAAATGATCTAAAAGTTTAGATTTGAAATGAAGATTAGATTTATATTAAGGCTCACACATTATAAAGTTTACAAGTATATGCATAATTTTACACTGGTCCATACGTTTGAGAAACAATAAAAAGTGCATAAACAGGTAGGGATAAATGTGTGTATATATATATAGAGTTAACAGCAAAACATTTCTTTAAATATTTAAAAATTATCATGAACAAAATCAAAGATGAAGATAACTTAATAATTAATCGGAACAAACATGTCTTGGATTTTCTTAAAAATAACATTAATAAACTTAATGCTTATGATTTCGAATTTATACACCAATCTGCCTCATGAAAATTAATAAATGTCTGTACTTTTATATATGACGAATATTTAAATGAAGGTGTTATTACTAAAAATTACTGGCTAGAATTATGCAATTTTAATATTACCGAAAATTATGTTTTTAATGGAATTAATTTTTATAAACAAGTAAAGGGCATTCCAGTGGGAACAGCTTTCTCAAGTGCTTTAGCCAATATTTTCCTACATTACTATGAGAAAAATTTAATTCTAACAGAAACAAAAATCAAATTTTTGTTATTGTGTTTTTTTGCTTAATTGTGGTCGTATTTTTTTATAATTTGTTTTGTTTCATTTCTGTAAAAAATGGTTTATCTCTTAGGCCTTAATTTCAGGGGGTTTTCGGGTCATGAGGAGTAAATACTATTGGACTGAAGTCAGAAAAAATCCCTTATTTTGAATCCCCGCCTGAGGGTGACCCTTGATAAAGTCTTCAGGCCGGATTCTTATTTTATTGCGTTTAATTTTGATTCTATTTTTTTCATTTTAACTTTGTTTTTATTACTAATTAGTCTAGATTCATCTGTGTTTTAGTAGTAGTTGTAATTGCACTCTCTAAATACAATGGTACTTTTTCTGCTTTTATTTTCTCTCCTTCTTTTCTTAGTTATTTTTTGATTCCGAAATAATTTTTTAGTTTCGATTCCGAAATATTTTTTAGTTTCGTTTTCGAAATTTTAATTTTAGATTGTTTCAGAAATAGGTTTTAATTTCATAATGCTTATATTTTTGATTACTTATATAGAGTTAAATGTTGCTGTAAAATTTTATTTATGGTTCCCCCAAAAAATAGTGGCCAAAAATGGCATACAAATGAAACGACAGTCTGATGTTTTAAGAGAGCCTTTAAACCAATCTTCTTTATTTCGAATAAACACAGCTTATTTTTACTTAGACTAAAAACTTCAATCACTTTCAGTCTAAATAAGAATTCATTTCTCTTCTTACGAGTCGTTTATTTCCAAATTTGGTAGTTATAAAAGTGTTAGTTTTTCAGGAAGATTAAAAACTAGGAGATGAAAGTATAACATATTCATCCAATGTTGTTAGTATATATCTAACTCATTTTTAATTGAAGTTAAATTTTTCAACACAAAGCACAAAAGCCATTCCCTAATATTCATTTATTTTATAATTATTTAAAAATTATTATAATTTGTTTCATAATTAATTTGCCTGAATATATTTTATAAATAGCAATTAGATATTTTTTCGAGCAAAAATGTATCACAGCGCATAGCAAAATAGCAACCCAAAATAGTACAATGTTTTATTGGTTAATAACACCAAGTTATTGTTTCCAGATCTCTGAGTCTCTGACATGAATAGATTTCGGCCTTATAACTTTATTATCCAAAGCACGATTATTTCAAGTACCTCTTTGTATCGAATTAAAGCTCATGATCCACGCTTTCTATCGAAAATAGATTAATATCCGATAATTGTTTCCAGTGCTATTTTAATTTCTTGATTACGAATTTATTTTACTTGCTAATTAGATAACACACCTTATTTGGGACATTTATTATTATTTTAATTCCTCTAATAATATAAGGGCATTTGAGATATTGTAGAATTTGTGATTTTTTAAAAAATATTTTAAATAAATTAATTACTTTAAATTACTTTCACAGAATTATAGATTTTAAAATTAACAATTCAGTGCGCTAATCAGACTCCTCATTATACGCGAAGGAGTTAAAGATTTAATATTAATTTAGTATCCGAGCCCTAAATGATGGTAAACGGTGAAAAGATGAGTGAATTGCAACATTTTTATGTCGATTCTGTTTAAAATTAAAGGAAATTTTATAATGAAGCCGATTGTATGCATGAAATAATAAATGAAATGAGCGGGATTTCATATTCACGATTAAAAACTGAATTAATGGTGTTATTCCCATCGTAGTGCATGTCTTTAATTAATCATGAAACGCATAATTGTGGAGAAATTCCTCATTTGCATAAAATATATCTTTATTACGTGCCTGTTTCACTTTGGAACTGAAGGGGAAAAAATGTATTTTAAACTATGGAAATGGAAAATTTTCAGAAAAATTAGATGGGAAATCTTCAGATAACCGCGCTTTTCAATTCATTAACAGTCAACATACTCGATAATTGTTATTACAAATTTTAGATTTTTGTCTTTTACATTAATGTCCGTTCCTTTTATATCGTCCTTTACTTTCAAAATTTTATTCTGTAACGAACATGCTTCTGGTGTAATTGGGTCGCTCATTTTGGAGATGAATAATAATTGCACGTAGCGAGACAATTTTTACAAATATCATTCACTAATGAAAAACGAAAATTGACTTTTATCAAGTGCCTGTCGCATCATATTGAAATTTAATTCTTAAACACTTATTTTAAATTAGGATGAATCTTGTTTGATATGCTAATGAAAACTGAACTCGAATTACCATTAATTAACGGAAAAAGTAATTAACCATACTCGGATGGTAAAGAAATCGATAAGCAGCGAATATCTCGACGGCGTATGGAGAAATAAAGTGCTTTTGTAATTAGTTTCAGCTTCGCTCAGAGACCTCCTCTTCTTATACTCTTCCTCATGCATATATTTATATTTCTTAAAAATGCAAAAAAGGTTCTGTACATGTTCCTGGAATAAATAGTGAAAGTAATAAGAACGTGCAATTAATGAATTAACATACTTCCTTTTATTGAATTCGGAATATCTACTCGGTTTCAATTAAGCTTTTAATCGAATGGAAAAGGTGTGTTTTTAATTATTTTCGGGATCTTTTATGCTATAATTATGAGCACACTGTGCATGAAAGAGATAAAAATTAATTTACAGGGAGTGAAAATTGAGCACTCAGGGAATGGTGAGTGCGGAAGGCGTCTATTCATTTTTAAGGTTACTGAAATTACTTATTCGTTTTAATGCTTCAGGCTCATGCATGCACTTTATTTAAGTGAATAAGAATTTATAAATCGGGGCTGCGTGGTAAGGGCTCGGCTTCAGAACCGGAGGGTTGCAAGTTCGAGACCCAACTTCATCGAAGAACCATCATGTAAGTGGATCTGGTGCGCATTAATTCCGTCTGGGAAAAATATCCTCCCTCTAATGTGGTGTGGAAGCTTGGAAAAGGTGCTGTCAGCTCGGGTATCGTCCTCGTCAATTGACCGCGGCTCAAAATTACGAGGTTCGTCCCAAAATAGCCCTAGTATTCTTTAAAAATGAGACGTTTATAAAAATAAGCTAAATTTAAAAATCAAACCCACTATCTTTTTTCAATGTTTATTAGTTTGAAGAATTACTTCTTTGAAAGCAAAATTTCATGCATATCTTTTGAAACATTATTTTCGATGTTGTGCGCAAATAGTGTATAATTATGAGAAGTGTCGCCGATATCCTTTTATCCCTTTTTGCGAAGCATATTCGCAAATATAAAAGTAGGTAAGAATATTTGGCACCTATGACTGGTGCTGAGATACTGATCCTTACCTTTAATAACCATTAAATGAAAAACTTTAGCACAAAGTAACATGCGCTTTCTGAAATTCAAAGGCAGTTGGAAAACGGATTATTTAAACGTAATAAAGCGTGGTATTTTCTGCTCTAAAATCGTCCGCACTTTCCAATTAAATATTATTTACTATATCTTGATTAATAAATCTTTGAGTGGAAATATTTCAGAAACTACTTAACGGACACTCCGTTATTTCAAGAATTTATTTCATTTCTAGCACTAAAGTAAGATAAAATTTAAATAAAGTAAAACTAATAGCGTATGGTAGGTACAAGAGCTTATTACTTTCAAAAAGTCAATACACTATTGATTTATTTAGCAGTATGTGCACAATGCCTGTTTAAATGCAGAGCTCTTTTTAACTGAGAGAAAGTAAAATAATAGCTTCAGTTGTTATTACCAAATAAGCCTATTTACACTTCCTACCTGCTGAAGTTAGTTTGGTTTAGTTTAGTTTTATTAACGTCCGTTTGAAAGCAACATTAGGGCTATTTTGGAATAACCTCGTATTTTCGAACTGTGGTCAGACGACGACGATGACTCCTTCGCTGATATCTCTCTCTCCAAACTTCCGCATCACACCAGAGGGAGGACGTTTGGCCCCGATGGATTTAGTGTATACAAGACACACTTACACGACGGTCCGTTGGTGGGATCGGGTCTCGATTCTGAATCCCTCCGGTTCCGAAACCCAGACCTTACCACCAGGCCACCGCGGCCTTCGTACCTGCAGAAAGAAAGTGCATTTTTCAATTTTCATTTATTAATTTAATATTTGAATGAATATGCCTGCATTTCATCCTCAAATCATAATCAGGCTAAACCATCACTTTTTCTTTAGGGAAGGTGCATCTGGCAAGTGCCATCGAACGAGGCTTTTTACTAATCATTATAACTAATAGTCACCTTCATAATGTACAATCACTTCCTAAGTAATTTCAGTGCCATACCAATACTCGTATCATTTGCTATATCCGGAGGTTAAGAATATGGAGTTCAAGAACTCCGTGACCCAATCGGTTTCAACTTAGAAAAAAAAATGAAAGAAAAAAAATAAGAAGTGAATATGATGATAATATTACAAGCAAAGAAATTCGATATAAATTGAAAGAAAAGGTGATAAAATATCTGCAGGATAGTTTGTTACATTGATTATTATTAATTGTAGTAGGCAAAAGGGCTATTACATTTATGACCATCGATTATCATGTTTGATTAGATGAATGATTTAAATTAATAGTTCTATACCCCTTCAGGACCAGCGCGTGGAGAACGATTCGCTCTCACAGGACCTAGCGCTCCGAAGTGAAGCGTCATCACAGGTACACGCAGTTTTCGTAGTTAAGCCTAATCCCCCCCCCAAAAGTAAAATTCCCATTTTAATGTAATGACTTCAATTTCACAAGTAATATTTGTAATATAATAATTAATATGTATTAATATAAAAATTATAACATTAATAGAAATGAATATTATAAGCATTACACTTAAGTTTTATCTATAACCACAGAAACAAATATTATACAAATGAAAATATAAATATAAAAAATGTGATATTTCACTCTCACCCTAGCAACAGACATCTGAATGCACTCTCCCATATTCTTCTAACGAAAAAAAAAGCAGTTAACAAGAACACAAGAGTCCTTTTAATGTGCATAATCACATATGCACTTTCAGAGAGCGGTTTGTTTATACCAATAAATCTATCAAATCTAGAAATTCAGAACAGAAACCAATGCCTGCCCGCATATGATGGTCGAAAGACATAATCAGAATGAGACTGTTAAATATTTCATTCTTTTCGTAATGAGAAGGCAAAATAGAACTGATCAAGAACATACAAAATACTATGTAACAATCCTGAAACTTCAAAAAATAATCTCTACATAAACCAATAAGCTTTCCACTCTTTCCCCAGTCAGTCAAAATATAAACAAAAGACCGAAAGAAAATTAAATCATGACCCTTTAAATGCCAAATCCTCTCGAAAAAGCCGAACACGTGCAATTGCTTACTTATTTAAA
>JAPMOR010026470.1:2237-14417 GCA_026543865.1 Argiope aurantia | reverse complement strand
CTAGTATAGATAGTTATATTCAAAATGAATTAAAAGAAGAAGAAGAAGAAAAAATTTTAAAACTATTCTCCTTTTACGAGACTCGAGCTGAAGACATGCAAAAAGTATGGGAACAACCTATCACTCTATCCACCAGGAAAATATTTCTCTGCGCCTAAAAGCTTTGCGGTATAACAATAAGAAATTCCGTTTCTGTGTAGGTCGTTTATTGAGCTTTCGTTATGGCAGATTCCTGTACTTGTAAAAATTTTGCATATAAACGAAATGTGAGAAATTGTTGGAACATATTTCGATGGATGAATAATGGAATTAAAAACCATTATGCTCATAGAGTTAGCAGTAATCTTGCGCGCACAAATTTCACATCATAACTGCTGTGTCAATAAGCACGACTTTTCGGATTACTTGAATCTTTATAAATCTATGAAAGTAAAGATGGTAATAGTGACTTAAATTTGCCGGCGATTACTTCAATAATCTAAATATTTAAAGCATTTCAATTCATTCTTTTATGATTAACAGATCGCAATGATGATTACTCTTTTTATCTTGTTAATAAATTGTACATCTGAATGAAACAATCAATTCATTTTTATTTACGATATAAAGATAAAACTATATTCTGTGATTTGCCTCTTTTATAACTTAATACCATAATATACAGTTTGGAATGAAATGAAATACAAGAATATAAAATATTTCCATTCGATTTTTGGATGTCTAGTAACGAAATGCCAGGGATTTATAGCCAATTAACTTTTTAAGGATGGCAAGATGGATTCTTTAAAATGGTTGAATTCACTTCAAAGTTTAATATTTCTTAACTATTATACGACATTGCCTTGCAGCGTGTTCTGTGGGGTAACGTATTCATTAGAGAGTTCACGAGAAAGTTTCGATGAGACTATTCTAACTGGTTTTCAAAACAATTTTGAATGATTTGCCTCTATTTAAAATAATATAAAGCAGCATATGCAAGGCTCTTCGTAATTGCAATATTTTTAATGCAACTATGAATAACATGTTTACTTTCTTAGATCGGAATTTCAAGGGTTTGAAGATGGTATTCCTATACAGCTCAAGGTAGTTACTTTATGACCAAAAACATTGGCTAGATGCAAAATTCGTACGTGTTTTATTTATTTTTCCAGAAATGCCGGAGTTATTCAACATACACACAATATACTTCATCATCATTTTTAGTAAAAATTCCTGTAACCACTTTATTTTAAAGATTAGAAAGTACTGAAAATTAATGATATTTAAAAAATGATAAATAATATTTAAAAATGATATTTAAAAAAAATTAATAAGGATTAAAATGATTTTTTTTATAACATGCCTAGTTGAACCCATTATACAAAATTTGATAAATAAGTAATTATGTGCTAATATGATAGCATTGCTACATATTAAAATTCACTATATATTGATTGAATATTCGAAGAAATATTAGTAGTGACAATGAATAATTTGCAAATTCACATGCGCTGTGCGTGGTATATATATATATATATTTTTATAATTTTCAAGATAAATATTGTGCTTATTTGAAAATTCAAGTTAATTACCATTATGATTCACAACGGCATCGCCACTGTAATAAGTTGATTTTTTTTCAGTTGCTCTTTAAAAGTCATAAAATATTGTAACTTCGATTTGGTTTGGTTTAGTTATATTAACGTACCGTTTGAAGCAACACCTGGGCTATTTTGGGACGGACCTCGTAATTTTGAACCGCGGTCAGATGACGATATTGAAACTTCGAATGACACTGAATGATACAGAGTTCTGAAATATACTAAACACCCTCATTGTGCTTGTGACCATAAAAATAAATTCTATTAAAAATTTACTTACGATTTTAAACAACAGTCATTAAAGCCAGCAAACGAACAAGAGTGATTCCATGGTAAGGAAAAAAAAGGATAAAAATCGATTATTTAGGCGATATTTAAGAATTGATAAAAAAATTAATTTTTTAGTATGCAAGGCACATTACTAACGAAAATATAAAGAAAAGTCAACAATTTTTCCATCAGGGAATTTTGAGATCAAGAAAAACTATCCTAGAGGGAGAAATACAATATTACAATTCATACAGCCATTTTAAATGCAGGTTTTGTAATGAAATAAAGTTTAAATCGTATTTACAATTAACTGCATACGTTTTTTTACTTTTACATAGAGGAGATATGGAAAAAATTGTGTAATATCGAAAAAAATTCCAACTCGATATTTCGAATTGTCTCGTTCCACACCTCTGAATCCGAAACACACATTTTTGGAAATGGTTAGTCTGTGACAAAGATAGCTCAAAAATGCTTTGAACTAGGATGAAATATAGCATACGATTTTTGCATCCAATTTGTAAATACTTATTAAATGGAGTGAAATCTATTCAGAGGAAGTCTGCGTTTTCTGGTTCTCGAATATAAGTTATTGTCTTAGATGCAAAGCCAAGGAAACTAAATGAATAAAATTACGTAGACAGATTTAACATCTATAGTGCCGACACCTGTCAAACTTGAGAGAATTAGGGCTTGAACATCCATATGTACTTTCAGTATTTCGATAACTCAAAACTGCAATAACTTAAATATATCAAATTTAACATGCGATTCCATAGCTATAGTTGTAGTTCTGTGGCAAATGTTTTCAGTGGGTTGGTAATAACGAGTCTAGAACACGAATTCAATTTTCAGATACTATCAACCTGCATGCTAGGGATTAATCACCAAAAGTAAAAGAATCAGCCGATAGATTCAGTAAAAAGCTAAAGATTATCGTAATTATCGTGCGCTAGTACCAAGCAAGGCGTTATATGGAATAACATTTCTATTGGATAGTCTACGAGAACGTTTTAGGGAGTCTGCTTGCATTGGTTTTCAAAACATTTTTGAATGAGTCGTCTCTATCCAAAGAAATAAAACATATTTAAGACGATTTACAGTTGCAATATTTTTAATGCAACTGTGAATAACATGTTCATTTTCTTATAAACTGTTGGGGAAAACGCGTCTAAAATAGCAAGTGAACTTTTGTTAGAAAGTATGCGAGGAAGATTGAGAGACCATCCCTGTTGGTTTTGATAGTTACGTAAATGGCAAATTTACAAGGTTTGACAGTTACGTAATGGCAATTTATTCATTTAATTGTCCTTTTTTATTTAATGTACAGCCAATAAGAAGTATGTCTCAGGGACTTTTGGGATTTACAATCTTAGTAAAGTTGTAGAAGTCTGTAAAAAATGCCGATGTTCACAAAACTATAAAGCTTAAAATATACAAACTGAATACTACAAAATTAGCAAACAAGATTTTATTTACACAATTAATTATTATAAATACTGAAACAAGATTATAATATTTAAAATCGTGAAGTTAATATAACATTGAAGCAAATATATATATGAATATGAAAGTACTCAGATATTGTGTACAAATATACGAGATAAACATAAAAATAGCATTTATTGCATTCATATTAAATACATTCATTTGAAATAAAGATTGTATATAAAGATGAAAATATTAAGAGAAAATACATGCGAAATACCAGGAGTTTGTTCAAAGACGGAAAATAAATTGAGGTAAAGTTACCTTAATGATATCGACAATGCAGTTTTTATGAATTATTATAACAATATTATAAATTTCAAAGAAAATATTCCAACGATATTTTTAACCATTCAAAGAAAGCCATTTCGGAAGTTTTGCAATTTATTTTGTGATTTTATAAGATTTTCAACAAATTTTAAATATTTCAAAATTAGTAAGATTGCTATTTTTACATTCATGGTATGTTTCAGATTTGCAACACTGGAATCTTTATTTCTTGACGCTCAAAGACATCCTGGAATTTCCCAGATTGATAAAATTCCACTGATTTTTAAAAACTAACTATCATTTAATTAATTCGTTTAGCTGAATTTCAATGTATTTTTTTTGAGGGGTGCAATCTAGCAGTAAGAGAAATCGACATCGACATCCATAATGATAAATGAATTATAAATTAAATACAAAAAATTTAAGATAATCAAATACAAATTTAAGACATTAATAAAAATGTATGTAAAAATTAAATTTAATAGTATTATTAGACAGAAAAGGTCTTTTAAAAAAAATTTAAGCTTTTGTCATTTATTGCATCCATTCTAATCGGTCTAGCATATTATGACATGCTTCATTAACATGATTGAACATTAAGCAGTGGTATCCAGATTTTCGAAACATTTCATATACGAAAATGTTATCCATATTTCCCAACTGTAGTTTTTGGAAATTGTAAAAATTCTTTTAAAGCATATTCATCACCATGTTGATCAGGCATGGCGATCAAATGCTTTTTCTTAATTTGATGGATTTCTGATTGACTGGCTAGCACAGCCATCAGTCATCCTTTGTTGGAAAACCACCTAAAGAGCTGTAAAATTCCTTACATTTTTTTAATGCATTTCTAAGTTATCAGAATGTTACGGATAATTACAAAAATGAGGCTTAGATTTCGCTTCTAAAAATATTAGGCTCAGTTTTTTTATAGTAAACTAAACAATAAAGGATGTTATAAAGAATTTGTAAAGGATGCAACAAACGGAGTCGTGATTTGACGATATATTTTGCTTAAATAATTACAAGTATTTAAGAAATAGCTGAAATTTAAATGTTAATGCCAGAAATTTAAATTATATTGCAGGTTATTGCTTGATGGTTATAATTTAATATCTTAAACTATGTGATTTTAGATTTAAATGCTCCAGAGAATCGAGGTAAGGAATAGCCATTTTATAGCAAAACTAAAATCACATGTACATTAAATTTGTGATTACTAAAAATAATTGGCAATTCAAAAATATACAATTTAATTCAGACAACATCAATGAAGGTTTTAATTCAGATATTTCAAAGCTTTCAGATGTCACCAATTATTTGTAACCAATATTGCATCATAGAAAGTTGATTTCCATCTGTAAATTTTATTTGATTTTCTTTAATTTTAACTTTTTCCTGATATTCCTTTTAAAACTGATTTATTGAACGTTTTTTCGCAGTTATTAATATATCATAGCAGAACTTATACAGACAAAATGCAATAATTTTTTTTTCATTTTTGCGGTTGTTCATTTTTTTCAAACTCTTTCATTACTTTATATCTAGATATTTAAAACAATTAAAATTAAAACATTTCTTTCTCCAATTTTCTCCATATCCATTTACAAAATGTGCGCAGAAGTATCAATAATTTTCATCACCATTTCAACCAATTATTGGCACCATATTTTATTTTAGAGCCTTAATCATTCAGAAATCAGACTTAATGTCTGTGATATGAAAAAGAATTCATTAAAAGCAAATACATTGCTTCAAGTTTAAATAACTTTGATTCTTAAAATATGGATGTCAAGTTCTTTTAACATAAATTCTTAACAATAAGCAAGATAGGCAGACAAGACTGAAATTGCTTATTCGACAATTATTGAAATACAAGGAATAATTCCTTACATAAATTACACATTCTTTTCAAAGTGATGCTATAGAAATTTGAGATTTTTACGATACTGTACCATTTCCTTTTTAGTTTTACAAATCAAATTGTTTAGTTGAATGAAATTTTTAAAAAATGATTTCCCAATTCTATGAGAATTTTAAATGAATTATTGAATCTATGGAATATAAATATAACAGCAAAAATATACATTATACATTCACAAAATTATCAAAATACAAGACTACTGTTTTATCACAATTTTAAGTGATATGGACATACGGGCAACAGTAAACGACAATGGATGAAGTTAATGTAAAATTTTAATTGAGAGGTATGACAGTCATTCTGGCACTACATCTTTCAAATAGTTAAATCTGAATTTCTAAAATGTAAGCACAAACCTTACTTAGAATACAGTAATTTTTTTTAGAAATTAAAATAATCTCAAGGAATTAAAATAGAAATAACTCGAGTTACATAACATTTGACATTTCGGTTGATTTTTAGCGGTCACATATAAACGGAAAATATTAGTATTATATCCAAAAGTAGATTAGTTGGAGAATAATTTAATTAATTTGGAAGCAACGACGAAGGAAATATTTAAATATTAATTATCATAACCGTTTTTGAAGAATTTTAACAATGACATCGATTCTTTCCAATATGATCATTCAATTTTTAACAACTCCTTCTGAATCTGATCAGCTAAACTCAGTCTCAGAGAGTGAGTCATGAGAAAGCTTGAAAACGAGATTAAAGCTAAAAACAGAATAAAATGTGTTCTTAAATTGCTGAAAAATCATATCAAAAAAGACTTACTGAACTTGGTTATACAAAAGCCGTGAATTAGACTCCAACAGATTTCGTTTTGTTATTTTAGCCAAAATTCTTGATCAATACATTTTAGAAAGTATATATTAATTTAAACGCTAAACATTCATTTTAAATTTGAGCTTAATAACTCGTTACAACAGTTTGGAAATAAAAGTATTTCGTAAAATACCATTTCAGAGCATGAAAAAAAAAAAAAAAAAACAATCAACACTAGTCTTTCCAGGTGGTCATTATTTTAAAAGATAGTATGAAAGCCGGAGATTTGCTTCCATTTCGTGATAAATATCGGCAGTTGCGTATTTTAAACAGATTTACCTTTTAAGTTTAGAAAATGGAATTTTCTCGTCATCTGCAAAGTTTCAGAAAGAAGCAATGTAAAATAAGATTTTTGAAAATCAGTGCACATAGTTTTAAATAAAGTTAAATTGCATTTCCCTCGGTTACCAAGTTGAGTTTATAATTCGTTGTCAAACATCTTAATAGATTTTGAAAGGTATAATTTATAACTTCCCAAGCTGTCAGCAAAAAATACTATTCGATGTTGTTCCATTGATATCATACACGTAAGAGTCATAAACTCCAGTCTTGATGTCGATATAGGATCCTTTCTTAGCAATGTTGCGAAAGATTCATCTCATTCTAAACTTCTTCGAACAATATCTGAAAAGAAAACAGTAATTAATGAAACTTAAAAATGGATGTATTCGTTTTAATGAGTGAAAAAAAAAATAGCAAGAGCTGTGATTTGCCGAAGTAAACTATACAAAAATTTATCAAAAAACAAATTCAAGGTTTAAGTATCAATACCAATGCATATATTAGATAATTTCTTTAGAATCCGTTTTCTAGTGCATCAAAATATGGAATTGAAACGCGTAAGAGTTTTAATTATAGTAAAACTTAATCACTAAATATTTATATTAAAATTCATCTAGGATTTCCATGACCTCTGCATGTATCAGATCAAAGCGAAAGTAAAATGCAGTGCAAGTGATAAGTGTGTTATTACACATTTTTTTTAAATGACAAATATTTTCATTTCCGGTAAAAAAATTTTTTTACCGGAATTTATTTTGGCACTATTGAATTTCAACTTACCAAGTCCCTGAACTTTCGAAGGGTTTTTTTCAAACTACAGATTTTCTGCATATCTTGGAAATCTGGCCTCGATCCAAGATTGGTGTGGAACTGAAAATAGTGTCTTGAATTAAGAAATCAGCAGCAATAAAGAGTGAATCGTTTTTCTCTGCAGCATAATAATCAGCAAATGTTGATGAATCCACATAACTATGCGTTCATTGGCGTTATATTTCACTTGAGTATAAATATACAGCGACGTGCAATCTGTTTTCCATTGCTTGCAAGTATTTGAAGGAATGTTCAGGGCAAAAGCTTGAAACCAAGTCCAGTAGATAGCATTTATTCCATAATTATGTAAATGTACGGATTATTTATTATTTTCAATCCCACATAATTTAAGCATGCTTATTTTTATATACCAGTAAAATTTATGGTACTGCATATTTCCAGGTACGTTCATTTGTTCCCAGTGATTGAATAAAATGCATCTAAACAGGAAAGTTAACCAGTCAAAATTTGCAGAGCAAATCCATTTCAATTTTCATAAAAGGTCGTACGTTGCAAGTAGTTAAGAAGAAAGGTAATATCAGACACTGAAAGTCATAATATAGTCGAAAATGGATATTGCTGCTTCTTCAACAG
Source organism: Argiope aurantia (assembly GCA_026543865.1). NCBI lineage: Eukaryota > Metazoa > Arthropoda > Arachnida > Araneae > Araneidae > Argiope > Argiope aurantia. The sequence continues at coordinate 6,371 of JAPMOR010026470.1, read as the reverse complement.
CAGCAGTTCATTTTCAGTCTTAGTCGTAGGGAAATATATGAAGAAAAATTACTTCCAAAGTAAATCTAAGAGTGTTTAAAATTTTCGAACTGTTTAGATTTCAATTCCTGTAAAAGAAAGTTTGAGATCAAAGACAAGATTTTAATGTTTTTTTTTTCTAACTCGATTTGTTCCATTTTCCCGGGGGTCACTTAGAAATCTAATATTATTGATAGCTTACTTCCAAACAAGTTTTTTTCCTTTTGTTATTTCATCTACGTTCTATTCGAATTACATTAACAGAACAGATATAAACGATATAAACGAGTTGGAAATATGTAAGCTATTCTGAAGCTCAACATGATTTTGTTTTATTTGTTCATGTAATTCATTTTCAGGAAGATTCAGTTATGTCAGCAAGATTTCTTTTCTATCGCCGACTTCATCCGCGAACTTGTCTATGACAACTGCCACACGCAACCATTTTTTTCTTTCTTTAAAAAAATTTGTTTAGATAGTTCAATAGATCAACTCATCTGAATTTCTAGAAATTTCACGATTTACTAGACCACTTTTGAAGATTCTTATAAGTCAAAATAAAGGACATTTTATGATGAAATCCATTCCTTTCTGAAGAGGAAACATTAGCTTTGAAGTTTGTGAAGAACTCATGGGATGTTCACATTTTAATTCTCATTTATCCACAGCGGCTTGAGAATGTCACAGGTATAGAGGATACATCAGTCATAGATTGCACAAGTCAGAATAATCAATTCTGGAATCCTTGAAAAAACCAGCTGTGACATTAGGAAATAAATTTTGATTATTCATTCAGACAGTTTCGGGATGCGATTCTAATGCATTTAAAAAATTTTCGATTTTATAAAATCGGAATAAAGCACAATTTTGAAAAACTAAAAGGGAAAAGAATGAACAATTTATCAAATAAAAAGGTGTCGTTATCGAAATATTTCCTTACAGTTGAAAATTCAACATTTTATGTAGATTAGTAGCTAAATAAATTAATCTAATTATATAAAATAGGTTTTATTTGATTGAAAAATTGAATTACTAGCAATCGTGTAATCGTTTCTTTTCCAGTTCTCGTTTTCGTTGATACTTTAGGGATTGATCATTTCCTTGAAGAAAATGAAATCATTTCATTCCAGTTGAAATCTTAATATTCATGTTGCCACCGAACACGAAAAACTTCAGCCTGATTTTGTTTCGAAATTTTATATAATCTCAAATGCCATGTCCTACACATATACATATAAGGGAGATTCATCTTGATTTTACCTTTATCAAATTACTATAGCGCGGTTCTTTAGAAATAATCAATATAGGTCATTCCATTAAAACGAATCAAATATTTGTTCATATATTCGGAACCTGTCGCCATTCCAGTTCCTATGCACCATTTGGATATATTCGACAAATCTACCCTTATATAAAAGTAACTCACTCTTAATGTGCAGAATCGCTTTCGATACAATTACTGTTTTTATTTATGAATAAATGTACGGTTCTTTTATGACATCGATGTTCGAAGTTGTGTCAAATCACAGATTGGAATGGGGAATAATGTCTCCTATAGATCGATAATTATTAGAAATTAAAAAGAGTTGAAAGAAGGAGATAAACGCTTCCTTTTGTATTTGAATGATAATATTTCGGAACTATAAAAATATCGGGTCAAAAATTTCCGTTCTTTAAATCATTTCGAGAAGTGATTATTTAATAAAAGTTTCACAAAAGAAATATTGAAATTTCAGATTCCAAAAGAAAGAACTCGAGATAGATAACCGTTAATAGAACAAATTAATAACCGTTAGGCTAAAATCGTTTCTGGAGTTAAAACAGTTGAAAAACAAAAGGAAAGATAAGATCTGTTTCCAACAACAACAAAAAAAAATCAGTTGTCCGGTATTATATTTCTAAATTAACTTTATCCAATAGATAAAATAGTAACGAAAAATAAGAGGATTCTACTCTCTATTACAGAATTTTGAAATGAATGAAAATCAAGATAGTAATTTTAAATCCGACTTCGTGAAAAGCAATATTGGGAAGCTAAGATTCGGGCTCTGAAATCTATCCCTCGATCTGAGTTTCCGGTTACTGAGCTTACATGGATATTTAAAAGAACAGATAAAAGTATTTATTCAAAAAATAACAGATGGCTGCTATTTGATATCCAATAATCATTAACAATTCCTGTCAATATTTTTTATTGATTTTTAGAACCCAAAATCATTAATTGTTCTCTAATATTGAATCTAAATTCATTGCTTACAAAATTTCTATGAAAGCTTTCGATTTCATCAGACTTAATGTGAGCTATTTAATTTCAAGTTTGTGTTATCAAAACTGCAATAAATCCAAACATAGTATATTTTACGTTTGTGACATCCAATCCAAGATTAAAACTCATAATTGTAGAGAAGTTTATCCTCTTATCGACAGCAATGTTTCCTTAAGGGCTGTAAACTATCATTCTAGCCAGTTAAATGTTTACTCTTACTGGATTGCTCTTACTGATGGATTTTTCGATTTCGTACTTAGCCATTCCATCTAAAGCTAATTCTCTTGGAGAAAAAGTGTGTGCTGCTCTGTCTTATTTCATTTCAATGTGCAATTCTTTGTCGATTCATTCAGTTTTCCCATCAAGATTATTGGTGACAGTTCGAGATTTACAGCAATTAGACATTTCATCGTTAGATATCAGCACAATTTCTAGCAAGCTGCAATAATATTGTAAGAAATGGGAAAGTGCTCAAGAATGGGAAGACAGCATTTTGGGGTGGAAACTATTATACAGGGCGACTTTATACTTTTTCTATAAACTAGAAATTTATCCCAAAATATACATGACCATATTTTTACCTATTACTAAAACTTATCTGCATCTATCGGAATGATAAAGCAATGATTTATTAGACCCTAATGTGTCGAATGGCCTCGACATATGAAAGATTGTCGATTTATATAAATATATAAAATTGGTTTTCCATAATACTGACACTTCAGTACCTGGGAGTATTTTGTAACTATGTTTTATATGTTGAACAAAAAGGATCAATATTAAATTGAAGAAACGTTTTAAAATATAAAGATCATTCAAGGGTTTAATTTTTTAATGATTCAAAAAATTTGAAAATACTGCATTTAAATTGCCGGGCTAGATATATTAATAAACGAACATACGAACACTCGAGATTTCCGAAAACAAATTCGTTCAATATTCTGCTATTAGACAGAAAGACAAATTAATATTCTTTAAGTTCTATATAAATCCATAAAATTATAAGATTTTAATCTATGATTGGTATAAAATGCTTGGACCAAGCTAGCTAAAGTAGAAAAATAAAGACATTAAACCGATATAATTAAACCCTGTAGTTTACCGAATACAACTCTAAAATCCGTGTTAAATCCTAATTAAAACTGAGATTATCCGAACTTCTCTAATACGAATAATTCTATTTAGTAAAATTGACAATTATATAACCGTTTAAGTTTATGCTTCATAATCTGATTTCTTATAAAAACACGATTCCGAATATATTATTGTTGGCATCTTTCATTTTCGAAACCATCATGGAGGCTTTGTTAAATGATTAACTTTTCATGAATTTATTTTCATCCATACGGAAGACATTCGTTTGGAATATCTTGGAATGAAATACGCACTGAATTTCGAATTTTATCATCAAAGTATCAAATTAGAAAAAGTTCAGCAAGATTTTTTTTATACGATCCAAATTTTTAGATCCCGTAAATAAAAATTCCTTCAGGGGATGTGTAGGGGTAAAATTTCTTATTTTTTGGCAAAGAAAAGAAAATTTATCATAATAAACTACAACAAACATGCGATGATTTACAAGAGCTTATCGAAATTAATCATAAAACCGTATTTCTTTCACATAATTTATCAAATGAAACTTACATTATGACATTCCGCCATTACATTATGACATTTCTGAAAAATTAGCACACAAAGCTTCTGTACTCTCTCTCTCTGCCCAACACACAATAATAACCCCTTTCTTACACTCGCCAATTTTTTATACTACGAACTACCAGCTAGTACAGTCCCATTCATTACCCACTCCGTCCCCAATTCCATCACCACACAACACTCATAACCCACAC
>JAPMOR010026467.1:0-14168 GCA_026543865.1 Argiope aurantia | reverse complement strand
AATTAATTTTTTTTTCATTTACAATAATCTTTATAGTAAAATATTGGATTATATGTAAAATTATTCTTTTTAATGGTGACTATTCCTGCAAATCATATAAATCTTATCTGTAGTTGTTTCTGTAGCTTAATTCTGGGTATTTTTCCATAAAACATGCATAAAAATATGTACAAAACATTCATGCTTTATTAAATCTATGCTGAAAATTTCAGCTTTCTCAAGTTCTTACGCGAACTTAAAAATAATCAGTGATGCCTCTATTAATCTTGAATTAAGATCTCTCAACCGTTATACTAATTTTTCTTCATATTAATGCCCAAAATTTTATTTTTAAATAATTGTCTTAAGTTTTACATCCGCGTGATTTTATTCTTCTTTGAAATATACTTCTGAATACACCATAATGGGAAAAAAGGGCCATTTCAGACTTTTGTTCTTGGTTTGCTCTTGGGATTATTATTCTTGGTTATTTTACAATTTTAGTAATTTTTCTCTGCAAGTTTGTGAAATTATCCACCAATCTAATCTTTCTTAACATCTAATTTTCAAAAATAAAATTACCAAGAAATTTAGTATGGATTAATAACAGATACTCTTTCTGAGAAACGAATTATTTATTTTAACCTTTTCTAGGGCCATGGGAAGTATGCTTCCCACCAAATTTATCAATCTTTGTATGAATGTATGTAGGATGGCATAAGTTCTGACAATTTCTTTAGAAAGACAAATTTAGATGATTCAGTTCTTTATCTCACACAAAATGACGTGTCTTTATTTGTTACTTAATTATTAATTAACCAAATTAATTAATCGAATTAATTTATCTAATAAGTTTAATGAATCCCTTTTCTTATTCTGATTTCAAACCTAAAAATATTTTAACATAATATGACTAGAAAAACATGGCCCTTTAAAGGATTAAATAACTTACGTGTACCTATTTTAGACAAAATGTCCAATTCTTTTCATGATTTTTCACCAGAAATTATATTTCAAGTATGCTATTATATCTTTCAGAATTTATATAGATTTATAGAAACGCAAAATTATATTTTACAAAATTTGTCTTTTTAAATATATGTTTTTAACTTTTTTATTTCTCTATATTCAAAATATTTGTTTCTAAATGTTAAATATTTAACTGTAACATGATTTATGATACAAATATTATTTCATTCTTTTTCTTTCAAACACAAAAGGCAATGAATGAAAATGCTAATTTGAAAGCTCGGACCATAATTTGTGCTATATGAATTTTGTTTTTAAATACGATTCCAGAACATCCTAATTTTAAAATTATTTCTCTTAAAATTATAAAAGTGTTTCATCTGTCTTATTATGCATTTATAATCCATGTTTTAAACTAAACTGAATAAATATAGTTTATTCATTATAACTTTTCATTATTAACTATTGAGAAAAACAAAATTGATACATTTTTTCTTTTATTTCAAAAAATCATTCTTCCAAGGCATATTTTGATCAATTAATATTCAAAGCATTTATATAGTTTAAGATATTTTATCAGATAAATGCATGTGATAATTATTCTATTTATAAGGATTGAATAAAAAACAATTAATTTCTGTCTAGAAAATATTTAAATATCTGTTGCAACAGAATTATTTTAATATCATTTAAACATATTTTGAATATTCATTTTTTTGTGGAATTAAATGCATTTACTTTATTCTTATTATATTCGTAATAGTCAAAAAACAAATCATATGTTTTGCTTAAAATATATTTTTAATTATTTTCACTATCCAAATTATTTTAAAACTGCTCACCGTTTATATAGTTTCTAAAATGTATCTATGATGAACTTGTGTAACTAGTCAAAATTAAAGTGACAAAAAATGTAAACCAAATAAATTATAAAAAATATATATTCAATCTATTCACTCAAAAATATATATTCATATATTATTTATAAAGCGAATTATATTTTAATTTACCCACGTACAAATGGTATAAACATTTTTTTTCTATAATTGATATATGAATAAATTATTCTTCATTAGAAATCGGTATTTATTTAATTATATAACACGAAATTATATAATATACATATTACATTATTAATATACTATCTTTCCACTACTAGTTTATAATTTATAACATTATATATTTTGTGAAAATCCACCACTTGAATATTTATATGCAGTTAAGTTATTTTAAAATAATGAAACATTTAAATAATTTTAATATTGCTTGAGGAAATGAACGCATTTACGAAATCTAATTTAAAAGTATCGGCGTTTAAAGATTTGGATTACGTTTATAATCCGCTAAGAATGTACACAATACTCTCTAACTGCAGCAAAAGTTTTGAGGCACACTTTTCTGATTAATGCTGCAAATTTATTGTTAAAATTCCTTGTATGTACACCTCAACCACTTTTCTTTCATCATTTCGCATTACAATAAATTATTCGCCTTTCCGAAATCCGTGCCTGCTCAACTATTCATAACATTGATTTCGGAGAGTATGGGACTGTGACTTCAAACAATAGAGGCTGCCTGATATTCCCCGGGGGAAACAGAACAATGATTTATCTGCTGATGATACCATTTCTGTATTTTTGTTCGGCTTCAAATGATATTGATGTGGGAGAAGGTAATAATGCCAGTCCTTTTATGAAAAGAAGATGGAGAGAGAGCTTGGAATTTTTCAGATATATGGGCTTTTGCTGTATTGATCGTACATAATTAGATTTTTGCGAGATAGTTTTTTTTGGCTGTGTTTTTTTCCCTCTCGAACTGAAAATGATTGTTAACTTATTTTAATTTTCTGTAATTTAGCGTTATGCTAAAGGCATTTTTGTATTTTATGGTCGAAATTAGTTGAATGTATTCATTAGGAGGAAACAATGATCGAGGAAGTATCGATGATATTAATTATGATTAATAGTGAACAATACATTTCTTATGCAATTAATTCGATGAAAATAAATGTAGATAGACGTTCATCTAATACATATATGAATTAGAGCTTGCAAAGAGAGAAATTCGGGCATTCGATATATATTATATTAAATAAGGACACTCCTAAAAATAAAATTCATTCACATTCATATAATAGTTATAGAAAATATTTCAATATCAAAATTAAATTCGATATGCATTAATTACAGCAGGAATTCTTGAGCAGAAGATAAATATATCTGATTAATAAAGAATTTTGAAAAACCTGAAAGCAACTTAAAGATTTTTTTATTAAATAATATATATATAATATAGTGTGTGTGTGCTCACGCGCTTCGTTTCTAATTTGCTAAAAAGCCCTAAATTTATTTCGGCTTTACATACTTAAAAAATTTGGGGGAAAAATCAAATGAATCTGAATAAATATATCAAAATAACCCTTTCTAGGGCCTTGGGAAGAATGCTTCCCACCAATTATATCAATCTCTATATGAAATTATGTAGGTTGGCATAAGTTCTGAGAAATTTTTTTTAGAAAGACAGAAACTTAGATGCTTCATTTCTTCATCTCACACAAAATGTTGTGTACTTATTTGTACTTAATTATCAATTAACCAAATTAATTAATCAAATTAAATTTATCTAATAAGCTAAATGAATCCCTCTTCCTATTCTAATTTCAAGCCTCAAAATATTTTAACATAATGACTAGAAAAAAATGTCCCTTTAAAAGGTTAAGATAATTAAATGAATATAATTACACATCAGAATTAGTAACAAGGGAAACAAACAATAATAACAAAATGTGATGTTTTTCATAAATCTAGTGAAAATAATATTTTACAATATAGCTTCATCAAGTCAAAGAAAGTATAAAATCTGCGGCTCTTTCGGATTCCTTTTAAAATAGACATTACTCTATGTCATAAAGTATATATATATCAAAGAAATCTTAGAATATTTTTTTTGTGAAATAGAAGATTTACCTTTTTTAGTAATCTTTAATTTTATTCCTCTGATGAAGAATGAATGCACTTTTATTGCATTTTTTTGTTTTTTGTCAGATAATAATGTATTCTATGTATACAAACTTTTTCTCATTGAAGAAAACGAAAAATATTCTTCTCAACTTAAAATGATCAAAAATTAAATTTTTAACTAAATTTTTTGGAAGTAAATATAAAATTAAAAAAGCGCAGATAAATAAATGTATTTAAGTATTTTTTAAAATGTCTTTATAATATTTTTTATTGAAATTCTGTTTCTAATTTTGTTTCACTTCAAAATAGAAATTGTGCTTTTTCGATGTTCAGGGAAATAGAAATTGTCTAGCGTATGGTTCAATTCAATAGAAAGCTTTGAAATTCGCTGATACTGGTTTAGATTTTTCCTGCTGATAAAGTAGCCTGAATGATATCACTTTTTGTTATCATATTAGTTTTATTCTAAAATGATATATAACCATGTACACTGGGATTTTAAAAGAAAGATTTAAAAAAAATATTTTTAATGAACGACAATACATAGTGATACGAAAGGTACATAGATGGGCAGAGGGAAGTTCAATTTTATTTTAAGCATTACACATGAGCTCCATTTGTTATACGACAAGCGTCATTTCTTTCCATACATGAAGTAACTGGTACATGATTATTGAATTCACTACTGTAACAATTTGATCTCGCAGATATTGAAGAGAACATGCATATGTGTCACATCCATTCGAGTTTCATTTAATATACGACAAGCATAGAATCGGAAAAATCATTTCTTTCCACGCATGAAGTAACTGGTACATGGTAAATGAATTCACTACTGTAACAATTTGATCCTTGGCCCTAGTTGGCGCTACTAAAACATGAGACGCTCCCTTAGAATCACTGACTTCGTCAGCGAGCTTGTCCATGGCAAGTGCCATATGAAACAACAACAACAATTTGATCTCAGAGATTTTGAAGACAACATGCATTTGTGGCACATACAAGGGAGCTTAATTTGTTATACGACAAGCATAGAATCGGAAAATTTCTTTCCACATATGAATTAACTGGTACATGGATTTGAATTAATTGCTGTAACAATTTGATCCTGTAGTTCTTGAAGTGTAACAGGTATAGGTGGCACATACACGGTGTCTTTTATGTACAACCACATACTTTGAAAAAATTTCAGAAACGCTCACCATTTTTATTTAACGTCCGAGTAAAACCAATACTTTTCCTTTTGCATATGCAAACATCTTTTGAAAATCATTTGTCGCAAATCTAAATATTTTTATCACAACTCACTTCTTATTAAAGAACCCCCCCCCACCTGCATTGCGAAAAGTAATTCACTCTCTGCATTCTGTAGCATACAAAACTTGCTTTCTTGAGGCGTCGACATTTTTTCCTAAACAAACAGCGTTGTTTATACTGAGATTATCAAAACACACAAAATAAAATTTTGAACTTTCCCCCATACTATGATGTATACCTGTGCCTATATCCACTGTCGTTTCTTAGAAAAGAAGTATATAACCTTATATATGGATTTACGGATAGTAAGAGAGAAAACACGTTATTTCTTTTATGAGACATAAGATAGATAAGGAGGGGAATAAGAGAGTGATAATATATCTTATTGCTCTAATGAGACATAAGAATGAGAAATAATAATTTTAGAGCAATTGCAAGGCATTAAAAAAAATTCTTTCACTATCCTTCCTTTTCAAAGGAATTATATATACTATTTTCCCCTGGCAGTTGAGCATCTTCTAACTCATTACAATTGAAGAATCGTACACTTTCACCACAAGAGTATTGAGGATGTACTCCTTAATTTTTATTTCTTACAAGAGGACTCATTTGTTGAAACTGGCAGCCTCAAAAGCTCATGATGCCCAGAGAATAAATCACTCTTAAGTGGGGAAAACTTTTGAACAAATAAAGGAAACAACGGTGTTCCTACAATGACTGTGGAGTTTTCCAGGAAACGCTGACAAGTTTGGCCCATTTATTATTAGGGAGAGCAAACAACGAGTCTCTCTAATTCTTAAAATTTTCTCCAGATATTTGCTTACTTCTCATTTTCGTTAAAATGACGTTAATTTTCCGTTACGACTTACTTAATTCTCTGACATGTTGCAAGTCACTTACCGCACTTTTCAAATAAGGCGAGTTAAGATAGTTGTTGAATCTTTACGAAAAATTGTGTATTCTTGTGCAATGCGGTTAACAAACCTCATCGTTTAAGAGAAATGATGTTTGTTAATTTTAAGTAATAGTTCAATTGTTGGTTAAATTACTATGTACATATCAAGATTTAAAACTTCGAGATTCTGTCTTTTAATCAGTATTATGTACTCTATCTTGGTTTCGGAATAATATGCGTGTTTATAATTAAAATGTCAGACTAGTATTTTGAGCATTATTATCCCCTTTTTTAAAAATATAGTGGGCTGGAGATTATTCGAATTGACACAAATATTTGAGAGCAGTTTAAAAGGTACTAATAATATCCCGTTATAAGACAATTCGATGTATCTTAACTTGCACTGTAAGCAATGTGGTTGAAACGTAATTCAATTAAAATGATTTATTGGTTTTAGAACTAAATTTAAATGCAATGAGAAGGGGTGTATAATGGTGTATAATGATTTACTAATAAATTTGACAGTCAGTGTTTACTGGAAAATTAATATATGTTCCTCGAAATGAACATTCCTACTTCTTAACACAATACCTAATAAAATATTAAAAATATGCTAGGAAACTTTGCAGTTTTTAAATCATATTTACTGAATGTTATGAATTGAAATAATATTCTAAATTTTATGATTGAATGATTCAACATTTTAAGTAGCGAAGAGTTAGTTTCATTCACCTAGTACTGTAAAAAGAATGTTTGCTTTAAAATTTATGGGTAAGTTTTTCAGAATTGCATTATCAGAGTCTAATGATTATCTGAAGTAATATAAATGACACTTTAATATATTGAAATGTCACATGTTTCTTTTTAAAATATGTTCCTTATAACTGCAAGTCTAATAAGGTTTAAAATTCCTCCAAACTATTCATTAAAAAAAGTTTGATTAATTTTTTTATAAGAGATTCTTTGAAGAGATCTAAATTATGTTATTAAAAACAATATTGGTATTTACAGAATCTAGGGCAGCATAAAAAAAACAGACCAATTATTGATATAGGTCGAGCTTTTCAAAGCTCAACACAGCATTATCGCTTCAAGATACGACATAATGTGAACTAGCTGTATCTACAAAACGGATTTGTCTAAAGTTGAGTTTTAAAAATTCCTAACATTAGTCTTTTGGACAATTTCTTTTCATATTTCTTAATCCTAAATGCTTCTGTTATGACTTAGATAAGGTTCAATAATTAGTTTACACATTTCATGCCTCTTTTTTTATTTTTTTATTTTTCGGCAGTTGAAATAGAGCAGGAAAATAATATTGAGTTAGTTGCAATTACCTGTAGAAAATCTGTACAAATTTCATATGACTTGGAATTAGTGACTGCACTGAGAAAAAAAGCAGTTAAAAAATTTTCAAATTAAGAGAAGTTAACCCTTCAAAGGGCCATTTTTTTCTAGTCATATTATGTTGAAATATTTTTAGGCTTGAAATTAGAATAAGAAAAGGGATTCATTTAGCTTATTAAATTTAATTTGATTCATTAATTTGGTTAATTAATAATTAACAAATCAAGACACATCATTTTGTCTGAGATAAAGAACTGAAGCATCTAAGTTCCTGACTTACTAAAAAAATTTGTCAGAACTTATGCCAACATACATAATTTCATACAAAGATTGATAAATTTGGTGGGAAGCATACTCCCACGGCCCTAGAAAGGGTTAAATTGATTTACGAGAGTAGATAAAGAATGTAGAAGAATTCATAAAAGAATTCATTCATTCATGTAGAAAGAATTCATAAAAACACAAGGTTACACAATTTTCTGTTTATAAAGAAAAAATATATAGAAGATATGATCAAAAATGTTTAATCTTTAATTAGTGTCTTGAAAAATATTTTTTTCAAACATATATAATGTTTATATCACCGCTTATTTTTAAAGTGAGGGAGTTAATATCATTAAGACATCACTATATAACAATCATTCAGAATATTTTTTTATTACTTTCTCATGTACGAAGTTCAGAGAAAGTATTAAAATCTATTTGAAGATTTTGACAAATCTTCACGTTTCAGATATCCCCAAGGTTTAAAACCCGATTTTTGTCACTATGTATAAACGTAACGCTTTGAGTTGGAATGCAAATGCCTTTAAAACCAAACATGTAGATTTTTATTAAAGTTTGAACAAAATGCATTCAAAGAAAATCTGTTCGTCTGGCTGTTCAAATAGAAGTAAGCTCGATTCCTGTAAATCCAAAAGAGCTGCAGAACTATTTTACAGAGATTTAGCGTATAAAAAGTAGATTCTTATCAAGTGTTGAAAGAAATCTTTCAAAGAATTGACCGTCTATACTTTCACATGAATATAAACGCAATGATTTAAATCAAAGAAATTAGATATGTGATCTTGTAACCATATCTGAAGCCCCTTGTCAAAATCTGGTTGCAATTGGTTTTAAAGAAATGTCCAAATTACACATTCGAACTATAGATTCATGTCAAAAATCTTTATTTTGTAATTATTGTTCCCTAATGTCATTCAAGGCATTCGTTTCCTAATATAAAATCTACAATTTTATGTAGGAGAGGAGTGGGACTTTTATTAAAAAGTATGCTAGAAAACTTCAAGGGGATTACTCCAACTTATTGAATATGAATTCTTACATGTATCTTGATGTAAAACTCAGATAAATATTTTATTTACAGAAATGTTCGATAATTTCTGTGCATATTGGTAAAAATAAATATTAAAAAATTTTAATATAAAAAATTATTTGAAATAAAAAAAAATGTCTTTAATTATATATTTTCACAAATTGATCAATTAAGCGGGATACATTTACTCCAATATGTTTTTTCACATTGAGTTCAAAGTATATTTTGATTACAATACAGCAGTTTCTAAAATGCAGGTGAACATAAATAATAAATATTAAAAGGAATTGAATTCTCTGAAATTTATCAGCTAGAAATGGATATTCATCTTTTGCATCAAGTTAAAACTAAGTTAATTCCCTGACGCTAAGTTTTACCTCACAAATTGTCACATGAAAACTCGAACACTAATAAGGAAATTGAATTTAAAATGCAATAAAATAGTGAAGTTCATGTATTCTCTCTCATCACTATTTTGTCATAGTCGGGACTTCCCAGAGGGCACAGATGAAAATTTTAAGGAAAATTGCTCTGCAAGCATACATATGAGGCGTTGCTCTATGAACATGTAAGACTCTTCTGCATTATCTTGATTAGGATTTAATATTAAGGAGTATAGAAGAGATAGTTTTGTGATCATATGATGGTGATGTAATTTCGCTTATAGGCATACTAGATTGTGGAATAGGAATATTAAACTGCAGTAAGACTTGAGAATGTTCCTATTAGAATTAAATCTTGGGGCAGGGCCATCAGCAATTTTGAAATATATAGGGTGTTCGTGAAAATTTACATCATGTAAATTCGAATAAATGATGTTGGGAATCAAAATTAATTTAATAAATCGAAACTGCCTAAAGCAAATGTCTACATTAGAAAGGATTTTCTAGAATCGTTTGAAATCAGGTAAGAGTTGGTTTGAGAGAAATGGCTGCATTGTAAATGGGAAAATGAATAAAGATAGGAGTATAGATAGTTGGAAAGAAAATTTATCAATAAAATGACTATTATGCATTAATTAATTATCATTACTGAACAGAAAAACAGGCATAAGAGTTCTAGGATAAAATCTGAGAAAATATGGATTTTTTTTTTGGAAAATTTAAAAAATGGGTTTTATTAATACTTTGTTAATTTCTTTCAAAGTAATATGAATATTTACCACAACCAAAATGCGCCTAATAAAAGAAAATATCAATTATGAGATTAATAAATTAATTTGGATTGGCATATATACAAATTTCAATAAAAATAATCAAATAATTACGACAAAAAATAAAGTTTCTTTCATGGGCAAGATTTTTACATTTATCTGCACTATATTCTTAAACTAAAATCTAAATTAAATAACTAAATACGAGGTATTAACTGAATAACTTATATGAGGTATCAGGAATAAACTAAATTATCCGTTATATAGTACAAATAATTGTTTTAGATTTTTCTTATTATTCTGCATTCGAATTTGCTTTTCTCTGATTGATAGGTATTGCATTTTATGTTTGATAATTCTTGTTCATCTCCAACCTGTCAATTTTCGAATCACGAAGATTTGAATTTCGGGGACAAGTCTGACCCTTCAGAGAAAAAAAAAATCTAGATTGAAATCCCTACTTAGCGATGTCCCTTGATGATATTTGTATACCGGACTCATATTTATTTTTTAGCTTATCTACATGTCAATTCATTTATATTACTGGATCTTTATAATTGGTACTTTGGTGTAATTGGTGTGTTGTTTTTATTAGTTTTATATGTATCAACATTTTGCGCGCTCTACATTCAATGCTTTTTTCATGTCATGCTTTTTTTTAAGTATTTAAAAGTTTCATAAATACTACTTTCTTACCATGAATTTTATTCCAAACTGTCAATTGTCTATTCTAACTCGTTTATAATAACACTGTACATTAACAGTTTTCAATAATATCGTTTAAAAATCAAAGCAATACAGCTTCCAATATAACGAAGTAATAAAAGCTTATTGTTAGCTTATTACTATTTAGTTTACTTTATAATTTAGTTTATTAGTTACTATTTATATTTAGTAAAAATATTCATATCACGCCCAAAATCTTTTTAATAGTCTCGCATTTTAATGAACTGAAATTGCATAGAGAATGCCGCTATTGAAGGCAGAAAAAAAAAAAAAGATACATTTTCGAAAGGGTGGAGTCTATATACTTCTCATTTTGAAACAAATGCCCTTGACGAGAGTGCCTTGATGAAATCACCTTCGTAAGGTTTTAATTGTGCTCCCAGGGGTTAATAGACGCGTCGTGCCAGCAATGTTCCGTGCGTCGCGTGTACATTATCAATCACTTGGGTAGACGGAATCGTGGCAAGGGTTTTATTGGAGTCGCTGAAATTCCCATGGGAGTTTGGGTCACATACCATAACGACAGGAGCTCGTAAACGGTTTTCAAAAAGACCGCGGGGTAAATTGAAAGTGTGTCGGATTTCAGTCCCCCTCCACTTCTTTTTCTTTCTTCTTTGGCATCCACCTCTTGTTATTTGAGAAATCATATCGGCTATTTAGTGATTTAAAGTGAAGTGGAAGCAGTCGTAAACGAGGCACTGGATTCTATTTTGGGGCTAAAATTCAGAGGTAATGGCGCGTGTGATTGGAAGTAAAGCAGAAATTTTCTAAAGAAATCGATTTCTTCCGGAAAGTTCTAAAATGAATCGATTTCAGGTGAAAGGTGAACAATCTATAACTATAAATTGTTCCGAAATATAAAGAAATGCCGAGTAACGGATGTGAAATTTAAGGACTTTCGTTTTATAATGAGAAATTTAAATATTCTCAGTTTAATAGAATTTACATAAGAATCTTCTATGGTTACCTTATTGTTGAGGAAAATTGATTGTTCACTTCACTTTTAACAAGACATTTATTTATTTTTAATAGCTTTAGATTTAGAAATTTTAGGATATAAAGAGCTAAATATAACAAATCAGTTAAAATAACAAATAAGTTTGAATGGCTTTTAACATGCTGGTGGAATATGAAATATCATTTATTATAAATAGAAATGTTTTTAAACTGATCTAAAACATTTTAAATAAATATATTTCAAGTTCAAAGTTAAGAATTGATGATTTTCCAAATAAGAAATATTGTTGTATTTGCTTCTATAGTATTCAGTAATTTTAATTTGTATTAAGGAGACTATCATTGTATTTGATTTGTAATAGAAAACATATGTGAAATATTATAAAACTAAATATCTTTTTGTCAAAGCATTCATTAGTTTAATTATTTATATAGTTTAATATAATAAAGTGTTATCGAACTGCAATTTAAAAGCTCATAAATATAATACGAAGGATTTTATATAATATGTGATATGAATTTTGTCTTATCTTCCATTATTTTTCATTTGAAGGGGTTATATTAGTCTTAAACTAAAATGATTTCAGATACTTTCAATATAATGTAAATAATATTACTGAATAACAATACTACCGAATTCATTAATCCAAGCATGCATTCCGTTTTTACCATACACATTGTATAACTCAGATTCTCATTTTTACATGGATTTCGTATTGTATATATTGTTCTTCCTCAGAAATGTTTTTACATTCTGTTCTTATCTTTACAAGTAATTCTGAATATAGGAAACTGAATTTGCGATATTTGTCATCCTTAATCTTCAAACAACAATTGAAGTGGTCTGGAACTGCCTGATTAAAAAAGAAACAATCTCATATTTCCTTATTTATGTAATTATTATCATTTCCTATTGAGCTCTTTTTCACATAAGCCTTCAGACCTTTCCAATTATATTATCATAACATCGTGGTTAGATGAATAATTCAGGAATAGCATTGAATTCCGTACAAGGAAATGGAAATTACCATTGTGTATGCAAGAAATAAATTTTCATAAGACAATAAACTGGTTTATTTACTAGTTAAACTGGTTTCATAAGACAATAAACTGGTTACTCTGAATGAATAAGTTTTATAAGACAATAAACTTATTAATTCAGAGTTAAAAATGAATGCATGCATGATAATAAGAAAGTTGCTATAAGCTGACTGAGCGAAGATAAACTAGATGCAGAAATACTTTAATATAAAATACAGTGATTATTTACTATATATTATATAAAATGATATTTTATATGCTATATTAATCCTACAAAAAATAGCTATATGATAGCTTTAGCAATGTTGCTAGTTAATAAGAATCCTCTAAGAGAATTAATATATTGTTCATAAGAATTCGTAAAATTTTTTTCTATTTAGAAAAGAGAAAATATGATAGTATTTCTTCATGTTCTTCAAATATAATTTCGTAAATCTTCATAAATTAAATTTTTCATAAGAAATTATTAAAAAAGAAATCAAAAGAAATTTTTCACTATTAATATAAAAAATAAGATTTGAAAATAAATAAACAAGATATTCAATTTATTCTATATATTTTTTCAACATTCTTCTGTAATGGGATCTTAAAACATGTTTCGTTAAGTTCTTTAAAATAAATACAGGAAGAAACTTCATTAATTCTATTACATTATTTTTTATTTTGACTCATTTTTCTACAGTATATCATATTTTATTCCCATTTAAAATAAACTGGGGCATCATGGAAATTTCTAAATCATATAAAAGGAGAAAACAAAATACCATATAATTTGCAACTTATATAATATATATATATATAAAGACACCGTATTAACTCTATAGCATTATTCATTATGATTGTATCGATATTTTTTAATAGAATTCTAAATTCTTATTTTTTTTAGAAAGAAATCAAGTATTTCAAAAAAAAAAAGTCAGTAATGTACTTAATGTTATAAATTTTGTGCATCTTTAATTTTTTATTCATAATATTTAGCACTACATATTCTGAAAAATTCAATCAGAAAAAAAACGAAGGAATTACTATTTTAATATACTCACATAAAACAGGAGACACGTTTTTTCCTAAAAAAAGGCATTTATTACATTATTTAGTTATAAAAAAATACCATTTTCAACAAAGTATGTGCTTTTATCTTTCGTTTTCACATTGATCTTTTCAAAATAATGGGTACTATAATTGAATAAGTGACTTTTGATCAAGATTCGGAAGTTATTTCAAGCTCTTGATCTTCTAAGATAGAAATAATTGTAAAATGATAGTTATTTCTTTATGAAGTAAGCATAAATGCCATGACAGAGTTTTACTGCTTTTCAACAATTTTGATTGTTATTGATAAAATTCTTTTGATTTTATTGCATTCGGATCTAATCATATTAATCTCCAATTACCATAAAAGTATTTCTTTGAAGTGCATAATAGAACAATAAAAGAGCTATTGTCCGTAGTAATAATTTCAATAAATAAAACAATGGTACATTACTAACAATTTCCACAAATATAATTAACCCATTACCGCTGGTGTTGCGTTGACGCAACGGTCAATATAAATAAATATAAAAAAAA
>JAPMOR010026462.1:0-13813 GCA_026543865.1 Argiope aurantia | reverse complement strand
CATGTATAAGTTGGGAGAAAAAATAAGTACCAGAAGTTTTGTTCTTTTTTTAATATAAATGGAAAATGTACAGTAACACTGTAGATATGTACAGAATTCAACTATAAATGGAACTTAAAGCTGCAATACAAACAGTCAATGAAAACATAGAAAAATATGCTAAGTGTAAATTATATAACAAAATTATGGCACAAATTTCATGACAGAATTGATGATGTAGATCCTGGATTGTTAGATTGTTCACCAACAAATTTTGTATGTTTTCCTGTGGCTATTATTTCTCCAGTAACTTTACTTTTCACATCAACTGACAAAAAGGCAAGATTTTTTCCTACTTTTAAAATTTTTCCTTCAATAAACAATTCATCACCAATGTTTGCAGGTCGAATGAACCTAAAATATAAACATATGCATATATAGTTTCTCAAAATATAATTTACATAAGGAAAAATATAAATTATACTAATTACTACAGAACATAATATAATGGGTTTGTTAAGAATTCAGTTAACCACGTGGTCTTCTCAGATGGAGCCAGCTGCCAACCATGTAAATACCACGTGGTCTTTTCCAGTAGAAGAGAACTTGACTCGTATACTAGGGGCAGTGTGATCTCGATTCTCTCCCGAGAAATTTTATGTGTAGTTCTTTAGGTCTACTACACCATGGCATAATTATGTGCCTTTTGTTGTTGATGTTACCATAAACCACATAAAAGACATCCTGTGTCTTCAAGTCATTTCACCCAGGCAACAGTCATCACTATCAAATAAATTGCATAATCAAGAAAAGCAATAATTTTTTCATGGTGCTGAAACCCAGGAATTATTATACTGGGTAAAGATTGTGTTTATGCTCTTGAATTTGTGAATAATCGTGGTGCTCTTGAAATTCTGCATTTATCTAGGATTATAACTCATTGTTGGACATTTAAATAGGTACTGTAAACTTTATGCATGAAAATGGAAACTCTTGATAAGTTAAAGACAAAACGAAGATATCTCGAACTGCTTGTACAAAATTGATTAATAAGGTTTATTTATTCTCAGAAAGTTGCGATATTAAAAAGGAAAGGGATCAAGAACAACTTTGAAAGTATTTATTAAGTTTAAGAGAAAAACAATTACACCTCAAAAGCTTTAACAGTGAAATTGAGGATTTAATTTCTGATAGTGCATTATTTTAAACAGAAATTAAAGGCTCTCTTGAATATGAAGAGCAAATAAATAAAGCTAAGTTCAAAATCAAAAGTAAGATTGATAAGTTTAAAATTGATCAACAATCTGTCTCGCCACTTGCTGCTAATGGTTCCAATGTAAGAATCAACTATCCTGCAACATGCATTAATTTGCCAAAGCTAATAATTCCCACATTTGGTGGAGATGCTAACACTTTTCTAGGATTCATCAATAGCTTCAATAATACAATTTACTGTAATGATTCATTAAGTAATGTTGATAAATTCATATATTTAAAGTCCTTTTTATCCAGCGAAGCTTACAAAATTGTTTCTGGTATTTCTCTTACTGAAGAAAATTACAAATCGTGTTTATTTCTGTTAAAGGACACATATGGGAGGCAAGACCATTTGATAAATCATTTCATGAAGTGTCTATCAGAAACTGAACCTGTAAAATGCTCTTTCAATCTCAAGGGATTACGAAAACTGCATGACGAGAATGAAATTAATATAAGAAATTTAAACTCAATGGGAATGGCATCCGGAAATTATGGTCACTTAAAGCAATTGCCCCAAGATTTAGTCGTAGAGTTCCATCTTCCAAGATTGGTAACGTTGACAAATTAATCAAATTCATAAAATTTGAAATTGAATCTCGCGAATCCCTCCACGAAATTCTTCTTTTCATGGACAGACAAAATTTAAAAAATAAGTTGCCTTCAACTGCCACTTTAAATACTGTTATCAAAAATGTGAGTATTTTTTGTAACTCTGATACGCATGCTGCATTAAAATGCAAAACTTTCTCAGATGAGCAAAAACATTATAATTTAAAGAAAGATAGTGGATGCTATCGGTGTATGGCTTATAAACATTAATTTCCACCGCGCAAAATGTGAAATAGTTTGCAGCACAATTGAAAATGGCGCTTCTGAAACTGAAACCACCCAAGGACAGGAAGTTGCAATTTCTTCAATTTGAAAAGCAGAAGATAACCCTGGCAGTCACGTGACTTTGTTTCAAACAGCTAATGTCCAGGGAGAAAACATTAAACCAATATGTCAAGAGAAACTCTATCGAAATGCAAACCCATCAAGAAAATATTTGATGTTGTACTTCTAAAAATAAAGAGCAGATTTCCTCCTTTTCAATTCATAAACATTGAGGTTTTGGCATCAGACAAAATAACTGGTGCAGACATATATTCGAATGTTGAACCCAAACTTGTAAGCAAAATAATTCCAGCCACCTGCATGTAGTTCGACTCCCTCAAAAATTCCAATCCTATCCAGATCTTGCTCGATTACAACTTCTTGTGTAATGTTCTAAGGGGAGAAGTAAGAAAAATAAACAAAAACTCATACAGACTTCCAAAAAAGAAAACATTGTTCCATGTTTACTGTATCTTGTTCCGTGGTGGAAAATGATCTGAAACGCTTATGGGAGGTAGATTCTTTTCTGCTCGATGAGACTTCAGAAAATAAATCCAGGGATAATTTATGTAATTTCGGGAAAGAACTTAAAATAAAGAACAAACAATATGAAGCACCGTTGTAATGGAAAACAAATGATAATAAGGGAAAATTAAGTAATAAATTTGACATTGGGGAAAAGAAATTTATTGCTTTAGAAAAACAATTTAATAGGGATCAAGCGTTGTTTGAGAGATATAATGTAGTTATGCAAGAATAAATTAATGAAGGTATAATTCAGATGTGTCACAATAAGTGTTTTACTGGATATGCAATGCCGCATAGAGAAATTGAGAAGTTTTCCGGAAAACTTCTTCCAGTATAAAAACTAGAATAGTTTATGATGCCAACAGTAAGCAAAATAAAGATCTCTGCAGATCTTTTAAGATGTTTTGCTTTATCCTTTTTACAGTTTTCTTCAACATATCATTGGGAGGATCAATATGCCATTCAAGAAAAGAAATCTACTCTTGCAGTTATACTAATATACAGATTCATAGGAGTAACATCATTATCATTGTAAACTGCTACCGGCTGGATGATACGAAAGCCTTGAATTCCACTTTTCCAGCTTTAAGGTTTATGGAAATTGGTCGTTTTTATTTGTATGATTCTTTCTTCAAAGCTCACTTGCTTGGTTCAGCAGGAGAATCGCAGAAAGTTCTGCCTGTTGATTGGATAACAATACTCAAAATCAAAGAAACAGAAATTATTGATTCTAACTTAACATCTTGTTTTGCATGTGAATGTTAAATAAATTGCAAGAATACTGTAACCATAAGTTTCAAAGTAATGAACAGTTCATCTTTGGAACAGAAATACTCTTTGTGTGATGCTGTAAGAGCCAACATGCATGATTGCTGTTGAGGTACTTTGTTCATTCAAAGTAAAGAACAGTTCATCTTCGGAGCAGAAATGCTCTTTGTGTGATGCTGTAAGAGCCAACATGCATGATTGCTGTTGAGGTACTTTGTTCATTCAAAGTAAAGAACAGTTCATTTTCGGAGCAGAAATGCTCTTTGTGTGATGCTGTAAGAGGCAAGATGCATGAACAATTTGAAGGAGTGTCATTTCAATACAGAAAATTAAGCACATTCGGAATTGATTTCTTCCCCATGGTCATGACAGTGCTCATAACTTTGAATCTGTCTACCAGATAGTCAAAGTTGACTCCAATGTTCTCAAGAATCTTACAAAATTGAAGAACCTCAATCTGTCTCGCAATACAATCGAGTTTTTTGACCACTTATTTACCAGTCAAGGAACTTTATTGGAATGTCTTGATGTGAGCTGGAACTTCATCAAAACTATTGGCCCTGATCTCTTCTTTTTTCCCCAGCTGAAAACTTTCAAAGCTGATAACAATGAAAACTGAAATGAAGCAAGTGGGAAAAGACCCCTGATAGCCTGAAAAACATCTTGCCATTTAAAGTTAACGATGCAGTTTTGATTAAAGATGATCAACTACCTTGAAATTTCTGTAAATTAGGAAGAAGTCTTGAATTATTTCCCAGAAGGGATGGCAAAGTGAAGGCTTGCAAAGTTACAACTGAGACATCAACTGTTCAACGTTCTGTAAAATTGTTGAATAATTTAGAAATTCAGGACTAAGAAATAAAATTGTAATAATTTTATTATATGTATCATATACTTAATTTTGAAAATATTAATTATTTAGCCAGTAAACATTACTGAATATCGTTTAGTGCGTATATTTTATTATTTGAAATGTTCCGTTTCTTTTCTTTCCTTAGTGACGGAGCCAGCTGCCAATCATGTAAATACCACCTGGTCTTGCTATTCATGTTAGTATATTTTCTTTTCCTGTAGAAACAAACTTGACTCGTGTACTATGGAATGTGTGATCTCAGATCTCTCCCGAGACATTATATCTGTAGTTTTCTAGGTCTACTACACTATGATGTAATCATGTGCCTTTTGTTGTTGATGTTACCATCAACAACCACATAAAAAAACAACCTGTGTCTTCAAATCATTTTACCCAGGCAACAATTTTTACTATCAAATAAATTGTGTAATAAGAACAATAATTTTTCAGGGCTTATTATAATTACCAATCTACAAAGTATTTATCTAAAGAAAGGTTTTTTTTTTTTTTTTTTTTTTTTTATGAACAAATGCAAATCAACTTGCATGAGTTATGATATACAAGATACCTCATGTAGCATACTGCTAACTTAGTCTATATATGGTTACTTAATTACACTGTATATGATATTTAACAATATAAACTGTATAACAGGATTTATATATTTTTATATGAAAGCTTATTTTATGAATATTCTTTTTCATATTTAATTCTTGTAATGAGATTCATTAATTTTTTTAATACTTATAAATAAATAATTAGGCTAAACTTATTTACCAGAAGTTTTCCCTAACTAAAAACTTCAAATCATTCTGAATGCTACATCAACAATTCTGTTCTATCTAATTTTCTATCAAATATATTTTTTTAAAAAGAAAATTTATCGTCTGACAATTGAATGTATTCCTGAAATCAAATAATTTTGATCTTTGAAAATATTTATTAAACAATCAAAATCAGAAATACAAGTTTTTAAGAAGATAAATTAGCAAAGCAAGAGATCATAAAATTTTTAGCTTATATTTCAAGTGAATCAAGTTTCCTTTTGGACAGGAAAAAACTTCTATGAATATATTTTCATCAGAAAAATTTTGCTGTGACTCAAAAGTTCTAAAACCAATAAAAAAATTGGACATTAGTATTATACTAATCAGAAAATTAACTAGAAATCTTGAATGAAATCCTTTTGTTCTTCATCATTTTTACTTATATGCAAAAAAAAAAAAAAAAGTGTTATGACTATAATATATTTATATGGAACTTCTATGTAATCATAACATAATAGTAAGCTCTGCTTTATATAATCAATTTTTCTAATAAATTGTATCTTAAATATTGACTACTTTTAAAAACTCACGTCGGAATCCTTAGTAACAATACTCAAAACACAAAGACTGCAATATATATAAGTTAACAAATGGAAAAACTCAAAAAACATTAATTTAATGGCATCCGACTAATTGGAACTGAAAAATTGCATGGTCCTTAATTAGACATTAAGCGACAAGTTGACAGTAAAAAACATATTTCTTGTTAAAACACACTTAAGATTAAAATGAAAATTGTATAAAAATGCTAACATTTTTTTTAAATATCAAATTCTTTCATAATTCCATTTTTATGTTTTTAAAGATATGTTTTGCAAATGTAACTATATAAAAAGTAAAATATACAAATAATTATAAAACTGCACTTACGATACATTCATTTCGATGCTCACACCAGGCCTTTCAATTTTACTAAAGAGAGCCATTGTAGATACAGCATCTATAAGAGTTGAGGTCATTCCACCATGTAGCAAGCCAGCTCGGTTCTTGTGCTCATGCGCTACTTTCAGTTCACAAACACACTGGCCAGCACCAGCTGACATAACTTCCAACTAGATTAATTAGAAATATCAAATGAATAAGTAAGCTCAACTAGTTTTAATGCATACATAATTAATCCCTTATAATAGTAATAAATATTTTTAAAACTTTATCATAGCTGCAGATTTTAGCAATTAAACCTTTTATCATAATGATAAGTTGACATGACTGGAAGTTATCAGTCATGTAAATATCAAGTAAAGTTTTGTAAAACATTTCCCGAGGCTTTAAAGAAAGTTAAGAAATTAAACTGTGACAACTTTTACATTAGATTTTATTTTTTTAAAAAATATTAATAGCTTGTCCTGTCTTAAGGTTTTTCAAAAATTGTTAACAATTATCTCCGAAAAATTCTTTGTTAAATTTTGAAGACAAGTGAGCAATACTAAATTCAAAAGTGGTAGTTAAGATTGTAAAATAATTTAAAAAGAAGCCATCATTTGATATTCTCAAATATAACACGGGCTCTGGACAAAAAACTTAATTTCATAAAATAAACTGTACAAAATATAAACACGGATAAATAAAATAAGTAATTAATTGAATAATAAAGTAAATTTATATAAATTTTGAGATACTAAAATATCGTAAAATTATTATATAAATGAAAAATAATTTATCTGAGGACTGATAAAATCCTGAAAACACTAAACTATACATTTCTACAAAAATGTGTCATGCCTGTATTTTTAATAATCTAATATAACAATTATATCAAAAATATATTTCAAAATATGTAAACCTGCCTAAAAACAACAAATGTAAAAATGTTTTCTGGTATTTCAAAATACAATTTAAAAAAATCCTTCAGAAGACATGGGCAAGAAATCATCAAACCTTTTTATAACTCAAGCATTAGTAATTGGTTTAAAAGTTCTCATTATATATTTACTCTTTCAGAATTTATTTTATAATTAATTTTCTGATATATTTATACAAACTTACAATATCTGGAGAATTTCGATCAATTGTTAATGACTGTATTGTTTAAAATTAGAACACACACTTTATATATAAGTATTTAAATACTGCAGAAAATTTATTT
The DNA here is from genome assembly GCA_026543865.1 of Argiope aurantia. Classification (NCBI taxonomy): domain Eukaryota; kingdom Metazoa; phylum Arthropoda; class Arachnida; order Araneae; family Araneidae; genus Argiope; species Argiope aurantia. Next base: position 6,639 of record JAPMOR010026462.1, on the reverse strand, counting down.
TAATAATTTTTAATTTTCTGCAATTTAGATATTGCTAAAAAAATTTATCTATATGTTTTAAAACTGCAGCAATAGAAAGAAAATTTTCATGATAATTTAAGATTAATAAAAGTTTATAAGAAGGCTCAATTATACTAGAAATATTTGCACGATAAAATATAAATCAAAAATTTTATATTTAACATTACAGAAAATTTTAAAACAATAGATTAGATGATAAGATTAAAAGTATACATAATAACTTATCAAAAAATAATGCAATTTGAAAAGGCATACTGATTATGTGTAGTTAAATAAATTAAGGGGGAATTGGAATATATAGCAAGAATGCATTCTATCATTTCATTAACAGATGAAAATTTGGAGAAACATGGGATAGAATTTATCTAGATTCCAGGGGATAACATAATTCAATTGACACTTATAACCCATAAAAAATTAAATATATTTAAATCAGTAACTAAATTTTTCTGAATGAAAAAAAAACCGAACATTATGAATTTATATACACAAAGCTTTTTATTTATAAAATGTTGTTGGTTTAAATTTGCCCTCATGTTCTCTCAAAACAATTTGATAAATTTTCTTAATCTTTGTTCTTAAAGTAAACAAAACAAACATGGAATATTCATTAACTATATTCAAATTAAAACTATTATGTTTTCATTTTCACATTCCCCTGATCTTTTAAATCAATTAAATTCATTACAACACTTGTCTTAATCCCGCCGCATGGTTGAATGCTTTCCTACATGCATGGGTGAGGGACCGACTAATATCTTAAAATATGCAACAACCACAAAAGATTAAGTGTCAAATTAACAAAAAGCAAATGTACAGTAAACATTTACCTATAATTACAAATAAAATGTCAAGAATCGTAATAAAATTTAAGTACTTATCGATATAAACACAACAAATCGCTCGAGTATCATCATGGCCGCCGAGCCGTACAACCACCGTTTGTGGAGTACCCCTAAGCAATTCATTAAACTCGAAAAAAGAATATTTATAAACATAAACACTTACTTTATCAAGTACCCGATCAAATCCTCCTTCTTCAATCAGTTGTTTCAGCATAGTAATTGTTCTTACTTTCATCAGCGACATGGTTAACGAGATAGCTTTTCCAAGCTTCAGCGAGCGCCTTAATTCCTGATTGGCCTGTACCACTGTAGGGGGCGGTGGGATGTCATGTCCGTAATGCTCTTTCACAAATTTAACTATCACCTCTCCCGATATTCTGTTTATTGTGGCAACCATGCTTGCAGTACACTGATGGCCCATTTTGCATGTAGCTTTCGCTTTTCGCTTACCTGTACTTTGACTAATGTAGGAACCTGATCTGTTGCAATGGAAATATTGTTGCACTGCATTTTTTCTTAACTTGTCACCTTGTGTTTTGATGAACCGAACTCTCTCAGACTTTTCTAATTTTCTCTTCCAATGCAAAAACGTCCTCTTCGTCGGAAAAAATCGGTAATCTTCATGGAATGTAAAACCGTGAGCTTCATTTAAATGTGTTCGTAAATCTGCGATAGTCCCAAAAAGCCCGTTGCAATAATTTTCCGCACAAGGGATCCGGTGGTTTGACGTATCTTGGGGAACATCAATATCGTGACATTTTTTAAGATGCTTGTTTTTGTTGCTATTCGTTGTATAGGACTTGTCACAGAACGGACAATTGAAAATTTCCTCGGGTGCTGAGCTTGTGCTTGCCATTATTCATTTTTGCTAATTATCGACCCAATCCTCAGCTAATTGTCGACCGCATTCCAAAAATGGCTGCCAGATCTTAACGGAGAAGCGCGGCATCTAGAGCTGAGACGTAAACCCCCAAACGCTGATTGGTCGAAATTTCGCCGCCCTCCCTTTTTGGGATGGAATTGTCAATCAGTGTAGAGGCTGGATAACTGTTTTCGGCCGAGTATTAAGACAGAAAATGAAAAAAAAAAAATTAGGCATTAAGAACGCGATATAATATTAAACAATGTAAATATTTTGATTGTATAAAATATAGTTCCAAATTTATATGTATATATATTAATTTTGAAAATGGCAAACTATATATTTAAATATACAATAGTTTTTTTAAACATAAAATTTTCAAGATTTAGCATTCCATTTAATCATTTTAATATTACACAAACTTAAAAACAGTTATACATTGGGAAAATCTGAATGATATATGGTTTCTTTTTAATTTCTTAGTACATAATTTTCTTTCAAAATGCTGAAGAAATAAATTTAGTTAATTTAACCAGATTTTTTCTTAATTTTTCATTCAACATTTTAAAAACACCACAGACTATATATATATCATATACAACAACTACTTTATATACATATAAATTCTTTTAGGTACAATTGACCCAGTATAAAATAAAACCTGAAAAACAGTTCAATGATACAATACTAAACAAAAGAACTCTAAAATTACAATAATTTTATATTGGCTGAAAAAATGTATGAAAACATTTTTTTCAGTTATAAAAACATAAATATATGTCTTAAATTTACAAGTTCTCCCTTCTCTTTTTTTTTAGTTCCAATTATCTTCCAATGACATATGAAAATTGTTTCTGTAAAATGTCTACATCATCTTTCTTTTGATACAAATATTACATTGAAAACAAAGAATATCTATGAAAAATGAGAATTACCCAACCCATTGAGCAAATTGACTAGCATCATCTAAGGTCTAGTTTGCAATTAGGGAACTAATTAATAATAGATAGTAGTTTTTCATTGGATTAGCAAGAACTGCCACCAATCATAAATATTAGAAATATATATCATTTTTCTGTTAATGTAAAACCATCAAGTTGTGCACAAATGTAACTAATACAACCATCTTATGGGAAAAGGAAATGAACACTTCTTAAGTAGTTCTTTTAATGCATTTCATGGATATTTTAGATGCTGTTGAACTAATGTGCTATATTACAGAACAATTACTTCTAAGCGTCCTGAATCTAAAGGGTAAGCCATAGAAGAAAAACAGTTCCTTAACTTAATGTAATATTATTATAGATTTCATTAGGAAAGAACATCATGTGGTAAATTTAAATATTTTGGTCACTAATACAACAAACTTTTGTTTAATCTTTCCTTTATATGTTATATCAGCAAGCTCAGCAATAGAAAATTGCTGGAATCATGATATTAATCTTAATTCTAAGAAAAGAGGTCACTTAATTAACCTAAAATTGATGATTACATATTTTTAATGCATATTTCTACTATGTTTATCCCCTTTCCCAAGAAAAAATTAAGCCATTTAAAATAACATCTTTTCTATTGGAGAGCATGTGGATTTACAAATAATAAGGTATCTAAAATTAAATTATTTAAAATGTATGGAAAATAAAATTAATTACATATGGCATATTACATGAAGGTATCAGAAATCAAAAATATTTTCATAGGTTATTGCTGACAAAAATTAGTTATATACATATTTATTAACTTGAATGAACTAAAAAAAATTTTGAGAAGTGTATGATATAATAATTTTATTTTTAAACTTGCATATATTAACTTATTAAGATATCAGGTTTTTCCCAAACACAATTGGAGAATATTTAATTTATTCATAATGACTTTTTTTAAAGTAAATTAATGCCAATTTAGAAAACATAAAAATACCAACCTAAACATGATCAATATTATATATGTGTGTAAGGATAATGTGTGTTTGTTCATCTTCTAAGAATCTTATAAAAATATTTTAAATTGATCAAATATATTTCAGCTATACACTGGGTTCCAAAAGTTTATTAAAAATTCTGAGCCTTTGGTTAGGCTTACTCAAACCAATCAGAGAAAGTCATTATAATGTTCATAATATCTGTGATATAACTATGATATTAAAAAAAGAGAAGGAATTATAAATGTTGATATCAGTCTTCGACACAATAACAAATAAACTAGTACTGCATCGCTTTCAACTTTTATGTGAAAGCTTTGTGATAAGTGACAACAAAACAATATTTTGTACCAAGTACTATTTTCCCATTTGTTACATTATTACACATTAAGTCTTATATTGCCATTTTCTAATTTCAAGCCAAAATGGTCATTATTTATTTCATTCTTGCTTCTTTACTTTAAGTTTGCTTAAGTTACTTTAAGTTTTACTTACTTTTTTTTACATACATATCACCTGCCATATGTTTAGTATTTGGATAGATTGTATTTTGACATGATTTTAATCAGGATCAAATTAATAAGATGTTATACATTTCAAATTGCATTTAAAACCAATTTTTCATTGTTTGTTTTTATTATAATATCCACTTGAGAATATTAATATCATAATAATATGCCAGCAATTTTTTTATATAACAAAACTTAATGTCAAAATATAAATAACTATAGAATGCCAAAGTTTGAATTAAATAATTTTAAAACTTATATCACATAAGATTATAAAAAAAACTAATATAAAAATAAACAACTATTAGAGTTAAAGTTTACCATAAAAGAAATACCTATATTTACAAAAATACATAAACAGAATAGACATTAAATACAATTACTTTATATTTTTTGCAATGCACGTGATATTGATTAAATTTATCTTCATATATCCCTATCATGATCACATTAAACGATGACTTTTTCCAAAAAGCTTAAAAGATCAGTATTTCAGGTGTGTATGTTTCTTAATACTCATTTTAGAATTCTAATATCTTAATAATATGCCACACTCCACGTTGCTAATTTGTTAAAATAATATGAAATAATTAAAGCTAGGTTATGAAACAAGAATAGTACATAAAAAATGAGTTTAAGAAATGCATTTTATTCACTCACTTTCTTTCTTACATTATCAATACTACAAAGCTTTTTTTTATGCAACTGAAATATCTTGCACATTAAATTAATTTCTGATAAGGTCGCTCAATTCCAAATAAGGCAGAGGTCCTTTTAATATCTTCAACAAACTCAGTTCCGGCACACTTTTTACCTGTGAGAGGATCAATATAATTCCCTCGTTCATAAACAAGTTGTTCCACAACGTGAGTAATATTTTTATTTTGCGATTCAGGAGGCAGTTCTCTGACAATAACATAATCCCCTTCTTTACATTTTTTTGAAGGATCTTCAGCATACAGAAATGTGTGTTCTTTAAAATACATAGTGAGTCTTTCGTCCATTTTGTATTTTGGTACACTCACTTTGATTGCATTACTTATATCTGATGTAACAACTTTTGCGAAAAATATAGCTGATTTCAAGGCACTTGCCATTTTTCACAAAAAAATTATTTTAAAGACTGTATTTTATATATATAATTTAAAATAGTAGGAATTGCATTTATTTTCACTGGGTTAATTAACTTTTGTTTATTATGATTCTCTTGGATCCCATTTGGAGTTTAGATGTTTAGGAAGTATTCACAACTATTAATATTAATAATGTCAAATTAAATATTTCAAAGAATTAAAATTTAAATAGGAACGATTATGTTTAAATTTTGTGCAGTCAATAGTGAATTTTAGGGAGAAAAAAGAAGTGAATTTCTTTAAGATTGCCTTTTAGTTAAGCAGTTAAGAAAAGCATAAGGAGTGGCTAGTTTGTTTTGTTTTTGTTTTACAGGCTCTGCCCATCACCTGTAAGGTAATTTCTGTAATTTTTTATGTGTTGTTGCTCTAAGAAAATTTAATAGGGCATATGTCTCCTCTGTGGCCAGTGTCATGTAAATTATACTTGTACTGTTTCCTCATGTGACGAAATGCCGTAAATTTAATCAATTATCAAAACTTTTCCCTATTCTTTTCCTTCAAAATTTGCCTTTTCTTCCATTTACATCCTTGGGATGATGGCCGGTGAGTATCTTCAAATATATATTAATTAACCATTAATTGAAATTTAATTCACATATTTTTGATTAAATTTCTGTGTTGATGCTTGCGTGAAAAATAAGAATAAATGTTGAGTACATCCTATTCGTTGAATTTTTGTAGATTATAACAAATAGTTGCAAATAGCTGTTTCTCATTATTTTTCAGGGTTTTTTTTAAATTATTTTTTGTAAATATTGAATAACATTAATGTTTTCGTATGTAGTTTCTATCTATGCAAATAAAATATAAATTCATCTGAAATTTATTTATTATGAGGTTTTTTTATTTGTTAGAACTATAAAGATCGTATTGTAAGTAATTTCAAGTGAAATATTTTAATTGGGTTGACAAATTTTGATTAAGAACTTTGGGGGCAAAACTAACTTCTTATTTCTTATATTTTATAGAATGTAACAAAAATAGGAAGAATTAAAATGTTATCCATCATTGACATATTATGAGTGTATCTTTACTTTACTTAAGCTCTCTATTTTAATTAAAGTTATTTGAAAAATTATACATATTATTTTTGATATACAAAGTAGCTGTAATAACTAATATTGTAAATCTTGAGGGTTATGAATATTTTTTCTCCATTTACTGTAAAATAAATGGTGAAAATGTTAATGAATTACCAAATAGCCAACATTTTTGTATTTATATAGCAATTTACTTGAAGAAAAACTTTGAAGAAATTTTTAATTTCAAATTTCTGAAAATTTATTCAGCAAATTTGACTTGGTATATGTTGTGTTTTTTGCTAAACAAAATCTACTGTTGGGTACTG
>JAPMOR010026459.1:20577-33529 GCA_026543865.1 Argiope aurantia | reverse complement strand
TTTCTTAGAAATAATTCAGAAAAGCAAATTCCCTTTGTAAATCTTAGACTTAGTTCTTAATCTATTATTACCTTAATAAGCTCCTGTTATATTTTAATTTTTTACCCTAAAAAATGAGATACAAAGGCAAATAAAATACTTTTTTTATACGCATAAGGCAAGTAATTTTTTTAAACAATTTCGTCTTAATCTTACGGAATAATTAACTCAGAAAAAAGTTTTACTAAGCTTTTCCCTCAGGGTACCTAGCTTGATATTAACGTAACGACTTTTGTTATTTTCTACGGAACGTTTTTCGCTAATTCTCAACCAAGTTTCTTTCACCAGATTCCCCTTCAAGGGAAAGCGAGTTTCTTTCCTTGCCGTCCAATCGTACTCATGTATATAAATGAGGATTTGTTTATTTAAAAGAAACCCTGGAAATCTTTTAATGCCGTTAATGTCTTTGAGGCCGCATAAAGGAAAATTTCAACAAAAGGAGGAAAAGTTTTTCCTGACTTTTTAAACTATCCCTGTGATTTTATTTACCGAACCGATTTTATTATTCGTATCCAGAATGCTTTATTTCTTTTTTAGGTATTTCATTTTTAATTTCCATGGGACATATATAAAGGATAACTTGATCTTAAAGATGATTTCTTAGCAAATTTCATTTTTATCTTAAATTTTAGATGTTTAAAATTTATTTCAGAAATCTTTTTCTACTTCTTTTTATTGTTTAAAATTCATATTACGTTTTAAACTTAAACTTTTTCTAAATTTGATAAAGGCATTCACCGTTTTAGTCTTAACGGGTACAATTCTGCTTAGTTAAATAAGTTTATTTTTTAAAATTCTAAATGCATTTCAGAGTTAATTGACTTGGAATGAATTATATACTTCAATTCAGTGAAATTGTTTCATTTTATTTCTTACTTTTATTTTTAATTGAGGTAGAGGAATTTTTAAATTTTATTTTGAATCTTTATGAGTAATTTTTAAATAATTGAAAGAATCGCTGCCGAAAATACTTATGTTAGTGTTTTAATTAAAATCATAAAATATCTTTTCCATGCAAATTTTTCTTTCTTGTTTATTTTTTTAATTCTATATATTCTATTAGTTTTCTATTCTTTATAATAGCTATAGTTTTGAACTTTTATGAATATAGTATTTTATATTAAAATCTTTTATATAATATTTTTTCATAAATTAAATTTAATTAATAAATTTAAAAATTAAATGATCATATTCTTAAGAAATGATGTCCATTGAAATTTATTTAAAAAAATTGTAGCGTTTTAAAATGGCAGAAATAAACACCATTAAATGAGTTGCCTTGAAGATATCAAAAATGTTAGACTAATATACAAAAACTGAAGCTTATTATTCATGTACCGTTGTTATTAAAAATATCATTTGACGATTTAAATAAAGTTATTATATTATTTAGAGTACCCATAAAATCTTCTTAAAATGAGGAAAAAACAATTAAAGACATTATTTAAACAGTATCAATAGAAAAGTTACAATCTTGACAGAAAATTGAATGCACATACTCAGCAAATGCTATTGAAGCATTACATTTACTATTAAGCCCATCAACTTCTGCATGGCATAAAAAAGTGTACATGACAGGGAGACTATTGAAAAAGAAATAAGTGACCCAATGCAATTTTCTTTATTGTTTTGTTACAGAAAATACGGCAGAAAGCCGTTGACTTTCTTCATGCGTTTTATATAAGTAATGATGGCCATATACATGTGTAATAAATGAGAGGAAACAAATCTCACCATTTTATAGTAACTTTCAGATTTATTTATATATTTGGTTTTATATAACTATATCAGGATTACCTTAAAACGCAATATGTTATACAGAGCATTTCTCATTAAAATTTCATAGCTTATCGATGGAATAATATAAAAGAAGGAAAACAATGGTATGTTCATTTTGAATGCGATAAATGCTTGGTATTAAATTTCTTAAAATCATTACAAATGTTGTCGATATGTGCCGCTTTACGCTAAAGTCATAGTATGAATTCAAAGAAGATATTAACTTTCTTTGTATGCAGTCATTGCAATGACAGTGTGTCAGATATATTCTAAGAAACAGAAAAAGAAAATTAGTGCCTTATTTATTTTGAAAGCCATACAATTTGTTCACTCAAAAATTTCAAATTTAATTAAAATTATTACCAACTGTTGGTGCCCTATGCTTCGTTCGCAGTCAGAATCTTTAAAATGCTCAGTAGCATTAAAGAGAAAAGTGAGTTGCGGTTTTATAACAATTTTATCGCCCTTCTGCAAGCATTGGAGAATCGACCAAGTGCATCATGATTAATACATAATGGGACTTGGGCATACCTTACCTCACTGAAATTTGGTTTTCTTTAAAAAAAATCTTGGAGAATTGAGTCATTATTTTGAATTATTTCACATTCCCATGCACGTGAATGGATTCCCATACTGCTCACATGAGCTTATCCCTTTGCTACTACATTTTGTGAGGAGCAAGAATCAGCCGTAGAATAATGCTGCAACAATGAATGGGTTGAAGAAGTAATTTTTGAGTCATGTTCAACCATTTTTGCTCATGCAAAACGAAGGGTGACTGAAAATGTTATTCTTTGCATCCACTATTTCTGAGCTCCTAAAAATAGACATTCTGTGTCGACTATCATAGGATTGTAACGAATCTTAGTAAAGGATCTTCTGATCATGTTATAGAGTCTTTAACTCTATAACATGATCAGAATATGCAGCATCATTTTTTCTAACATTTGTAACTAATTCTGATATACCTATATCATATTTCTAAGGTTTAATAAATAAACCTCCCGTTGGTTTCATTCTTATATATCTGCACTTCCGAGTTATTAATTTTAAAATGAGAATGTATTTTTGTGGTACGTCCTGTATATTAATTACGGAAATACATTTCGTATTCTATGAATATTTGAAATTATTTCGAAATGTGGCATTGTGTTAAAGAATAATAAACAATTGATTACTAGACTGCATTCAGCAACTTAAAAATAAGTTTGTTGGAACTATATATTACATAAAAAAAAAGATCTAACGCATTCCAAATAAACAGTAATTGATATTCCCACAGTATCTAGCCTACTAGTATTTCTATTTAAAAGATTTTTTAGGTTAAGACTAGTTTTCCTAATTACTTTATATAGCCGTACAAGCAGTTACAATATATTTTGCATATATTTTTGAAATTATTTAATTGAATTTGAAATGTTTAATTTGATATCTCTTGAAAAACTCGTAACTGATTAGGTATATTATTTTTCAAAAAAACTGTCGATTTCCTTTTTTCAAAATGTTTCTGCTTCGCTTTTAGTGAAATACAGAAAAACCGATGGAGTAAGAATTAAATGGGCGAACTATTATCTTGAGGAAGTTGGTATTCAAGTTTGTGAAAAAGGTTTCACATGTAAGAATAAGTAGAACCAGAAACTTTTCAAATTGTCGTCAGCGTTTAGGGGAGTTTACTGATATTATTATGGATTAAAAGGAAAAAAAAACATTTCGATATTTAATACATATTCTGAAAGCAATAAAATACAATAGAAAATACATGAATATATTTCAAAATAGAATACAGAAGCTTTTTTTAAGACCATATTATGCATTTGTTTGAAAACGACATGAATAATGCCGTTTCGTAAACTGGATAAAGTGGTTTTTCTCAAATATTTTCGTTACATATTTCTACTACTTCCTACTGAATTCAAAACATCTTACAAAATTCTGTTGGGACCTTAGGCAGTAAAAATGCAATATCCAAGAACACTATAAAGTTTTGGTTACTTTTTGTCTTGCTTTTCTCAAATTTTGATGCATTTCTTCTTTGGAAAAATCTTTTTAAACCTGCTTTAATAATCCTGAATAAAACTATTTTGGACGACTTTAAATCGCATTTTGGTGGGATATAATATTTAATTTAGAAAAGCATAAATATATATATTACCTTTCTTTAAATCGCATTCTGCCATTTCTAGGATTAAATCTTGAAAGTTTGAAATTAACATATGGTACTTTAAAGAATAAATGCATAAAGTAATATTTTTCAGTTATTCAGGACTATACGTTTATGCTGTATTTAGTATTTGAGCATTTTTATAATGAAACCTTCAATGCTAAAATGTTCTGTAATTTTTCTAGAAATGGAAATGCAGTATTTTTATCCCGTTGAAATGGTTTCCCGTTGTTTTATATACCCTCTTAACTACTAATACAATAATCGTAAAGTATATTTGATCTTTTATAAATATTTGCTTTGTTCAGAAATGCTAAATTCTGATCCATTACAAAATAAAAGTAGAGAAAATTATGATTTCCTTTGCATTATGGTTATATGAAATTTTCGGACTGATGAATATGAATCTTATTAAGTAGATTCCTTTTTCGGAAATCTAACTAAATAAAAATGGTTCTCATTAGACAAATTATAGAAAATCTCGATACATTCCTAGAATCAAAATTCTCATCATCTAAAAGTTACATGCATAAATCAAATAAAAATTAGAGTGTCATGTTTTATAGAAGTTTTGCAAATTATTTAATTTTCCTTAAATTTAACTTTCTCGTATTATAAAAAAAAGTATTGTGATCTTAAAAAAATATCTGACATCTAGATTCTTCACGTTTCACTAAGTTAGAATTCCGCAAATGTGCTTTTCAATGTCCCTGTGAACATAACTCAAAAATGCATTGAGTTAAACGTGAGAAATTTGGTATGTGATCTTAAATGTAAGTTTATAGATTTCTTTCATTTATGGACGAACTTTATTTAAAAAATAAATGAAGAGCAAGAGGGATGAAATTTAGAGCACAGTTTTGACATCTAATATATAGATTAGTAAAAAATTTCGAAATGAAATACTTTATCAAACGTGAAATTGCAATCATATCTGTGTTATATTCTGCTTTATTATCTACAATCTCTCGTATTCACTGTGTAATTGTCGGTGAAAGGACCTATGAGGAAAATATAAGGACTAAATGTCTAAAACGGAAAGATTTACATATTCTTTTATTTACTATTCCTTGAAAAAAGCGGGAAGCCCGATTTCCTCCGAATCGGATCAAAATAAAAAATAAAAGCGTGATGAAATATATTCTTCTAATATCATTTTTCTTTTGCTACCAACAGATTTATTTTTGAAAAGAAAAGGCAAGACAATATTTGTGAGGTTGCTTCCATGTGTCATATTACATGGTAAACTGTCAGCCTGAAGCGTTTTAAAGCAATAACAGATATTCCAATATTTTGCAACTTGATTCAAAACATAAATACAAAAGGTACAGCACATTACCGATTAAAATATGTAAAAAGAAACTTATTCATAAACAAACAAAAAGAATCTCCCCGGGGAAATCGAAGCATGAAGGGTTTGCCAAATCTGCAATTCCAAAGGAAACCGCTGGGTAAGCATTTACTGCCTTAGGAAATATCAAGGTTTTCACTTTTGAGAAATGGCTTGATCGTTTTAGCTTAAAAATCCTGCATTCGAGATTCGATATACAAAAATCTAAATAACGTAGCAATTTTTATTGGACATCAAGAATTTTTTTAAATAGCAACCTATATATGAATTTATCTTTTAAATCGAAACAATAATGCATTAAGAGCTATAATTATTTTTGTTTAGAAAAATTCTGTCATTTCATTTGGATTCTTCTTTCTGTTGCCTTCCGAAAAGATTATATGAAATTATTTGCATATTTCAGCAGAGAAAGTGCCCGAAAATTCAAAGTAGTTAACTAAAGTAATCATTTCCAAAAAAAATTATTTATTCTTTTTGATATGTTAAATAGAGAAAATTCGTAAAAGTAATTATCGGGTGAATCTCAATATTATTTGTTAAATGAAGGGCAACCTTTCCTCGGCTTTAGAAGATTGCAGTTGTTAAAAATATTTGTTTAAAACATCTGTCGTGCATACGAACTTAATGTAAGTAAAATCTGACATCTTTCAAACGCGTAGGTGTCTTGTTTGTTTGGAAATTCGTATAGCGGTTAAAGATACTATCTTGGTTTCGCACAATGGTTCAAAATATGAGATTATTTGTGTTGTATCATATGTTGCTGAAACGGCACATAATGTTGCTGAAACGACACATAGATCAATCTAAGCTAAATAAAAGGTGTACGAATTTCACATTCAATATATACCGAGTTTAAATGAACTCTTAGTGACTTCTCATCGTTTTGAGAGAAAAATTGACAATTTTCATTACTTTAAACATTGCATATAAGTGGTATAATATAATTTTTTATTGGTTTTATAGTTTTGGATGATAAATGGTATAGTGTCTATTGATAGTGGTGTCGGAAGCTGATGTTTTAAAAGAATTTTTACCCCTCGAACATTTTGGCTAAAATATAGAGCATATTTTATTCATTGAACCATTTTTCTCTTTCTCGTGTGCGAAGTATAGAGGAAACATAGTAATAATTTTCAAGAAATTCATGCTCCAGATTTTGAAGAATCTTTATATTAAAGACCTTTCTGATCACGGAAAACGTATATTTGACATTGTTTATCTGGATTTAAACACGATAACTCAAATTCTTTGAGCTAGATGGCTGAAATTTAGTATATAAAATTACGACCATACTGTTGGATTTATATCACTTTTGCGAATGTATTTCATTAGAAAAAGGCTGTTGCAGTACAAGTGAACTGTTTTTCTGTTGTTGCAGTATTTTTCTGGCTGTTTAAGTACAAGTGAATTCGATAACAACAAAACACAAAGACCTAGGTAGATAAAATTTGATACTCAAGTTAAACATACTTGAGGTCTATATTTTCAGTGATTTAGAATAAATGTAGATCAAATTTCGAGATAATTCCATCAAAATGTTGTATGTCTGTAAGTCTGTACTTTCATATGCATGTAAATATAATAAATCGTAATTATAAACGCAGAAATAGAGTAAATTCGGTGTTTGATGTTGTGACTATAGCTGTAGTTTTGTGGCAAATTTTGGTGTTATTCGACGGACAAAAGGGCTTCCAAAATGCATATTATCATAATACATTCTGTAAAAAAAATCTACATTAACGTCAAAAATATATATTTCTTAGCTATTGTTCACTAATGCTATGCAAAGAATTTGTAGTCTCCCCAGTTTTATGTGAAGAAAGGTGGGTCTTCACTGGAAAATATGTGAGAAAGTTTCGGGAAGACTATTCTTACTGGTTTTAAGTCTTATGAAAAGCAGACATTTGCGGCTCTGCCTGGATATTAATAAGCGTATCTCAAGGTTAATGATTCATATTAAGTGTTCAGTAATTATTCTCGTCTATGAAATCAAATAATCGAGAAGCACTTTGCAGATAAAATGAAAATGCATTTCTTCATTTAAGTGAGGATTAACTGAAGGAAAAATTAAAAAAAAAACAGATTAATATTTAAAGCTGCAAATCTAAGCCCCTTCTTCAGAATGTAACTTTACTCTTTGAATAAATCCCTTGTTATGTTTCTTCGTAACAACAAAATTGCACTGAAGGTAAGAAATGTGAATGTTTAGCATTAAAGTTTCAAATCTTATTTTATCTAATCAACATATTTCTCAAAAGGCTTAAAACTACTTTTATAAGAAGGTCGTTAAATAGAAAACATGAATGAAATCTTGTTAATGCGTACTTCGCTATTTTTTTTTCTTGTGTTCTTTTAAGAAAATTTGTTTCGCTTACTTGTAATAGCTAACTCATTTTCTTTCATTTCCTATTTTATTAAGATATAATTTTTTAAGCATTTATTTTTACATCTTTTGAATTTTTTATTTTTACTTTCTGTATCTGTGTTATTGTTAGAAGTTATAAGAATTAAATATAATTTTTCTTTGTTTTAATGATTTGGAAAATGTGCGAAATTAGAAGACTTCAACATTTCAACTTTTATTAAACTCAATAACTCATAATATTTCTTTAACTGTCAACAAAACAATGGACTTTTATTTTTGTGCAATTAATTGGATGGATTATCGAAAAATATTCGATTTTTCATTCTTCCGTTTTTAAGGTTTTTATTTGAATTACAAAATTTCATTTTCCAATATATTAAACCAGTAAATAATTTTTTAATTTTCCATTTATTTCGCTGCATTAATGAATTTTAGTAAAAGTTAGTCTAAGTGTAACAATCCAGAGGGTTGGTGCTTCCATTAGTCGGTTGTACACAAGAAGTGACCATCTAAAGAATTAAAAAAAAAATGGTTTTTTCCTTCAGACGACATTGCTTTTTAGTATACGATATAAATATATCTCGCCGGCTTGTTAATTATGTTATAAAAAATATATATACCTAGAATTTTTGCGTTTTTCTGAAATGTATTTTAATTTATTTATATCACATGAGAGCATAGAAAACTGATAACGAGGTCCTACTTTATTTTTATACTTTATCATTCAGTTCCTTTTCCACTGATTGCAGTGATATTAAATAAATGTAATTTTATATAACAGAATAATATATTTTCTGATCTGCTTCAAAAAATCTTATATATCTAGATCATAAATACCAGAAAAGGGAAAGTAATGAGTCTGAGTAAAGCCTAATGGCTGCAAACGTCCTGCAAAATTATTTTTAGTAGCTTGTACCGAGAAAAGTTCAATAAAATATTCTTTCTTTACAAAATCCATGGTGCATACAAGACAGAGAATTAAATATTTATATGATGTCAATTCCTTAGCGATTCGGTGAACTTTGCAATAAAATGTTCTTTAAATACTTTTTAGGATTCTACTATGCTACTTTTAATAGCCTGTCAAGAAACGTGCCTTCAATACTTTTGCAGTATTAAATCGTAAAATAAATTACTTTCATGTATTTGAATTCGTTACGCTAATTTCCTCTTATTTTTTTCAAATTTTATAAATTTAATTATAAAATTACTGTAAATATAAATAAAATATTGAATATAGAAACTTGTCATTTTATCAAAGATAATCTAAGAATGAAGTCAAACGCACGAATAATTCAAAGCTGTGGTTGACTGAACTATTCAGCTAAAAAGATTCAAACTAGACAATGTGTTATAATATAAATTGTATATAAATGTTGATATTAAGAACTGATTTAATATTTAATTTTCAATTGAATTTAAGTTAAAAATTTTTTTAATAAAAGTTTGATTTTTTGTTGTTGGAAGAATTGCATTAATATTGGAATAAACATGAATAAAAATGGCATCTAATACACTCAGTAAATATTTAAAATATGCCTTCAGAAAACGAAAATTCCAAGGTTTTATTATGTACTGAATAGCAATATTTCTTTTCACTAAGACCAACTTTATTGCCTTTCATTAATGATATTAAAGTTTTCTTTAAGGCCTTTACGTTACACTTAATAATTTTGCTTACAGGAGAATTTCTCATTTCGTGTCTTGGTAAAAGTTATTTTCTTTCTTTTTTTGTTTGGATTAATTTTACTTTAAAATTCTTTCTCAATATGTGAATACTCTCCATATAATTTATTTTCAGTACAAAATGCTCAGATATTTCCCCCTTCTGTGAATTCCGTGATGTTCATACTTCCATCTTATTTAATGATGTCGGGAAATCTTTTTATCACGAATACTTTTAAACACTTTTTTAATACACAATTTTGCGCTCACGGAGAGAAACTGCTGACTAGGTGCTTATTTATACTTTATTTTCACCTTTCTGTCTGAAAGTTTTCTCATCTTAAAAGTAAGAAAATTTCGGTTGCTATGGTAACAAAATTCCTTACTCCAAAAGTTTATATCTAATTATTATTTTTTTTAAAAATCCACATAAAACTTCTTAGCTTATATATTATATCAAAACAGTAAATTGATTTTAAAGAATCTGGTCATATCATAAAATGATCATTTTATCCAATTAAAAATAATTGAAATAAAGATAATAGTATTAAACTAAATGAACATTATAAGTTTATAAAAATATATTTCATTGATATTTGCAGCAATTATTATTACATACATGTTCATTAAATTTGTAATCCACTGTCGCTCAGATTTGTTCCTCCTACTCGCAAGATTTATAACTGATTTGTCTAATTATTAACAAGATCAATAATTTTTTATATATATAATGAATGATTAATGGGATTATTAACAGTTAAACAAGAGTTTTGCAGATGGCGTCTTTGGCGATAAAGAATGATTCGATGTTTAATTAAATTAAATGAAACTAATGCATTTCCAGTAACGAATTTTATTCATGATATTTCGAACTTCAATTATTTAAAATCGAGTCCTGCATCCAATTACATGATCAGATGGATATGCCAGACAAATCGATCGTTCAATTATTACACTTAGATCCGCTACAAAAAAGAATATTTCAATCCAGTCGCGAATATTTTAAATGACATTATGAAATAAAAAGCATGTTAGTTTTATATATACAGGAGAATACGAAATGATAATGATTAAGTCGATTCCAATGTCTGAAGTAAATAGATTTATGTTGATATATATAGATTGAAATATTAATTGTGCATATTAGAGAACATGATTGGTCAAAATGGAAGAGGAATATGATTCATTATCAGTTTAATCACATAAGCTAGAGTAGGATGAAGCTGTAATTTGGTATTCAGATAGCAAATATGCAATTGTTGAATTATACAACTGGAGGGAATAGCGATTCCGATATATTATTAATGATCTTGAAGTGGGTGTTTGTTTTATCATGAATCCCCCCTCCATCCCGTTTTTTTCATCAAAACTTGATTTAAGTTTATCTTGCCTTAATAACATTCACTGTGGTTAACCGTTAGGTGTTTTCTAGCTATCTTTAACGTATATCTTGTTTAAAACTGTTTTTGTAAATAATATTTATATTCATTTATTTTTTATGTTCTTGTTGTTACTCATGGCACTTGTCATAGACAAGACCACTGGCGAAGTCAGATTTAAGCCGAGTTTGTGGAGTTGCTTCTGAGGGTAAAGGCCCCTGAGTACTCGAAGGCAGAAGTCTGACTTCCAGCTCATATGAAAACGACACTCACACACTCGCTTGCACAACCCATTTTCCCAGAGGGGATCTTTCACACACCTCACAGATAGAGCACAGGTTAAAGAACAGCCATGCCCGAAAAAGGACTCTAATCCGGGATACCTAGATCAGAGGGAAGACGCGCTACCCCTAGACCAGGACGCTGGCTTTATTTTTTATTCAGCTTATATCTTAACAATGTAATATGTCTTAAGTTCCTGGCCAAAAATCATCGTAAAACTGATTTATTTTGCCATAGATGACATACCTTTTATGTGTTATGAAATTCTTACGATTTGCTTCTCTTTATTCTTTATTTGCAACAGAATTGCAGAAAAGTCACTTTGATTTATTGACAGATTTTAATGCCTTCAGATTGAAAATAGAGATAGAAATCTCTCATGTTTGTTGGCCAGTTGGAAGTTACATTTATCATTGTACTATTGTATTAACATCTGCCTAGTTTATAAATAATTAGAAAGAAATTCTGCTTTGGAATCTATAATGATTGTCATCAAAGAACTCTCAAAATTATCAAGTCCTTAACTCAGTTAACGATCAAGTCCTAACGCATCGTGTGAAAAGATGATTGTTAATCCAATAAAAATATAGCAAATAGTCTGCCCTAATCCTTCAAAGTCAAATTTATTTTACTCAAATAATTAAATAAATGATAGTCATAGATCATCCACAGTATAGATCATATTGCCAGCAATAAAAACAGTACATCCATTTTAGACTTAAGAATTTTTAAATATCAGGGATAAAGAAATTAAATTCAAAGATAATTGCTAATTTATTTTTTATCACTTCCTTTTTTTCGAGTTTATCATGTAATAAGCAATTCTCTTATTCTGTTTTCTTATCTGTCATTTCTGAGATTATTCCTTATTATTTGAAATTATTTCAAGTAATCGAGTATTCAAAATTAATTTTTGTCCCCTTAATAAGTATTGTTAATGACTGCA
This sequence comes from Argiope aurantia, assembly GCA_026543865.1. Taxonomy (NCBI): domain Eukaryota; kingdom Metazoa; phylum Arthropoda; class Arachnida; order Araneae; family Araneidae; genus Argiope; species Argiope aurantia. Next base: position 21,562 of record JAPMOR010026459.1, on the reverse strand, counting down.
TGGTATATCTTCCTTTTATGCAATAAATTTAGAAAACATATTATTGTGCTGTTCTAAAGTGTGAATCTTCGAATAATTTTCTTTTGTTAATGTAGTTATCATATTTATTTTTTGTTTATCTCAAGAATATCTGTGTGCATTTGGTTCAAGTAATTTGTCAACTGAATCAGCAGAATTTCGCTACCGTACTGAATAGAATAAAATTAGGAATGTTGCATTAGTTATGATCAATTTAGAATTGCAAATTTACAGTTTCAAATGTTTCATATGAAAAGACAGTTAAATGGAGAAATTCATAACAAGGAAGATATTTCCTCCTTTCATCAGGAAATGATTTTTAACATTTTTAGCATATTAACATTCAAAAGCTAAAATTCGCTTAAAAACTTTAAAACTCGAAGTAATAAACTGGGAATTTATTTGCCAATTCAAACTCGTTTCTGAGTACTTTATACAAAATTTAAACTAATTCTATATGTTTTAGGAAAATTTATATTACCCAGTAAGAATTTCAAAAACATTTAAACATATTTTCTTACCATTTCCAAGAAGCTATTTTTGTTATTTGAGTTATAAAAATATCTTCCAAGGCGGCCAAACAAAATGCAAATTTGAAACTAAAAGTTCCCGATGCTTTCAGGAGAATCCAATGCTTTTTGTGATGTTGAGAAAAGGTTACATAGTCACAATAGCGCAGAGACTAAATAAATTTGCGTAGCGGTGTCATGTGCCAGCTTAAAAATGCTTTACTTACGCCGCGAAAATTTCTTATATTCAAAGGGCATTTTTTTTCATACTGAAGGACAAAAATATCTAAAAGCTTTTGCATGAAGTCTGAAAGAAATGTAATTTTACCCCTAGTTTCTTTTCGGCGTGCATAACAAAGCATGGAGCTTCGTAATTCGGTTGACAATAGGTGATTATGAAGAAGATGGATCATGTTTATGTTGCAACTTATCTGAGATATAAACAGCTTAGTTTGCTT
>JAPMOR010026459.1:0-20567 GCA_026543865.1 Argiope aurantia | reverse complement strand
TTAGGACCATTTACTAATATTATATTCCAAAAGTAAATTATCTTTCAATAGAAATAAATTAGGAAGGTTTTATTTGATTGGATTAGAAATAAAAGATTGAGTTAATACGTTTAAAAATAGTTGTATATAAATATTTACTTATTTTTAAATTTAAATTTCGTTTACTTGATATTAGCACACATTTCTTTCCATTTGATAAACATTTATGAATATTGCTAGACTTTTGTTCTTCTTGTATTGTTTTTTTATAACCAGCAGAGTGGTTGTTGTTTCAAATGTTAAGAACTATTATAGTACCTGATTTTATAACCTCTGTCCGATGCAAGATTGAAATATTTTGAATCAGAATCCAGAATATCTCAACTTTTTCTTGCTGGCTGTGACAAGGTTTTTATTTAGAGACATTATACATATCTGCAAGTTCAGCAAACTGTAACAAATATACTAGTTATTCATAAGGATAACTAATAGATACCTAAATAATTAAATTTTTCAAGGCTTCCCATAGTGATTTAATTCATTTACGTTTATTTTTCTACTGTTATATAATATCCAATATCTTACGTGAGTCATTGAATAATTCAATTCATCCAAATCAATTAATGTGAAGGCTTCTCAATCAAATGCTTTATTAGTCTTGACTTGTAGATTGATTATATGATATTTAATACAAATAGATATCAATACAGGTAAAATAATATTAATTCTCCTTTGACACCAATAAATCTTGCAGACAAAGAGAAATGAACTAAAAGTATTTCCCACAAATATATTATTTGCACCCGATGTAAATGGACCTGAATCAGCATGCATCTTATGTCTGCATGCAGAGTTATTCGGATTCATGATATCAGTGCAGTATAATATGAATATATTCCTACAATGAGCTATTTTTATTTCACTAAGTTGCTGTAAATGGATTCACCATCCGGAAACAGAACCGATAAATACGAAATTTTATTCCGCGCCTACTGTTCTTATATTTTTGGAAAATCATATAAATGCTGTCCATATTTTTTCAGAGTTTGCATGAATGAATATTTTTGCCAAAATGTCATCCCATTCCATCAATATAAGATATCAGGCTTGTATAAAATGCTACGTGTAAAAATGTGTTCAAAACATTAAACGAAATTTTAATATTTCACACACTTCTCTCATTGTTTTAATTATCCATTTCAAGGATTGACAATAGCTTTTTTGTGCAAAAACTAGAGAATGTTCTAAATTATTGTTACTATTTATTTGCACTGTATGGTTGAGAATACTAACTGAATATGACGACTTTTTCTGCTGAAAAAGTACATCATAATTGTGTTTTTTTTTCTTATGGCACTTACCATTGTTCGAAGACAACGATTTTAAGCCGGTGGGGGAGCGTCTCTTGTTTTTTTAGTAGCACCAACTAGTTCCAAGAGTACGATTTAGCTACTCACGCATAGCTCATTCGCTTGCACAACCCTTTTTTACAGGAGGGCACATTCACACATGTCAACGGAACACACACAAATAGAACAACGGAATAACAACCATGTCCAAATCGGGGCTCGAACCCATGACGCCCAGGTCACGGAGAAGATGCGCTACCCCTATGCCAGGACGCCGACACATCATAATTCTTTTTACTGGAAAAGAATTTGGAACGTCGTGTAACACTCCTGCTATATCATAGCTCTATTGAAATCAAAACAAATAAACCATTCAGAAATGTGAGGTCAAGAAAATACATTTATTAATCCAGTGATATCAAGATAAAATAAAAATCAAGATGTGAATATGCATTTTCAAAGGTGAATGAATTTTATGGCAAATGAATTTTTCACTACATCACCAGTTGTTGTATAATAATATTTTTATAAAAGATAGTTAATTAGAAAAATTTGATAGTATCTAATTACGTCTAAAAAGCCGAATTTCATGTATTTTTTTTATCTGGCTTCAAAATCTTTTTATTGATGTTTTCTAAATTTTTTGTTTATTTTACTACTGCAATAAATAAAAATAGCGATATAGAAATTCTTAGAAAACATGATAGTCAAAAACGAAAGTACCAACCGAAAAGCAGATCTTTTCCATTGTTTTATAAAATGCACCACCTTTTAAAAACTAAAATAATTTTTTTTCATTTATTTTAATTTTATATTTTATACCTGTAAACCAATTTAATTGAAATAAATGTTCATGCTATTTGAGTAGGGACGGTTGACAAAGACATCTGTTTTTCAAGCATTGTTTATGTTTTGAAAACATTTGTTTGCTCATTTATATGCGTATTTTCTTGTTGTTGTTTTTTTCAATTGAAAACTTTTTTATATCCTTTTGTCAACATTCTAAATGGTCGACAAAAGTATTTGTAGAAAATAAGAAGCAAAGTTTTACTTAAACCAGAATTCGTCCATACAAGCTACATCCGTTGATTAATCATCGACAGTAAATGAGATCTGTTTTGGGAAAAAACTGCTGAATTATCAGTAACATTTTAATAATATTGCTTATTTGAGAGGAGAACAACTGTATGGTTCTCGGATTTTTCATACTGAAGTGCTAATAATTATTTTAACACTTTTATGCTACCCAGTATGTTTCATAGACAACTTAAATTGATAGAAGATACTACCCTTGTTTTGTGTTCCAGTTTCTGTTTAAAATGTATGAATTATTCTATTAGAAAGGTTTTGCTCTTCCTAAAAAGCTGGATTTCAGTTATATGCGGAAAGTAGTAGATATTGAAATTATGTTCCACCATTGCGATATTTGTCAAACGCCCTATATTCATCATGTGCACTAAGATGTGCACTAAATAAGATGGTGCAAATCATACTTGTTCGACTTCGAACATGGAAGTTGTCGGAGCTTGATGAATTCTTTGAATCCTATGAACTTCTTTATTTAGAATACTATAGTGATGATGATTCTAAGGGCTGCAATACAGTGAAGGATATTTATGGAAAAGATTGTTGCTAAATACGTGTATTGACCATATTCGAAAACGAGTGAGCACTTGTTTAAGTTATAACTGGTTAATATCTAACAAAGTTCTTCATTTATTCATGCCGAAATGCTTTATTTATAGAAAAAGAAACGCCTGTATTTATTGACTTCTTTAATTTCTGGAAATAACATATGTGAAAAGATAAAATATTTCATTTTATTTTTCTTCACTTTTGATGACATGGAAAAGCTCAGAAATCTGTGCAAATGGGTGATTACGATGACAATATAATATAATAATTGTTTCAGGAAATGTTTGACTTAATCAATTTATTTTACTTAAATTTTCATTTCAAAGCACAGACGATATCTAGTAGTGAATTTACCCAAAATAAATTCTTAGATTTAAGACTTATTATAATGAAATAGGAAGTATAATAAAATCCAAAGAGTAGACAGTAATAAAAAGAAAGTCTTCTAGAAACACGTTCTTTTTCGATTCCAGAAGATAAGAAAAATTAATATAAATAGCTTAAGAGAGTGCATTATTAAATATGAAGAAAAATCAAAATATTTTACCTTATTGTTTAACCCTTAGTAGCCTGATTTACGAAAGTGATTTATTTTTTTAATATTACTGTGTTTGCTTGAGGGTCTAGATGAAGGGAAAAATAGCCAAAGAATTAGTAGGTAGGTTTTATGTAGGGCGGAATGCCTGAAGTATCAAAATTGATACTTACAGCCAACCTATAAAAAAAAACTAATAGTAATGTGAACATTCGGTTTAAAAGATTGGTATCAAAATTGAAACTCTAGGTCATTAAGGGTTAAATATTTGTTTCCGTGCGAAAATTTCTAACATCTCGGACTTTAATGATTTTTTCCGCTTCTATAGCTTTGATAAATTATTATTTTACACATACTAATGTAAAAGTATTTTTTAAAGTCTTTTTTTTATTAATGCATATGTAAAAGTATTTTTTAAATAGATTTCACTTTTATCTTTCTTAAATAATTTGGTTTATAAAAGTTTTTAAAATAAAAATAAAAATAACAGTAACTAAAGAAATAACAGTAATCAATATCCATTAAGAAAAAATATGCATATGATTACATTTTCTATCAATAAATGCGGTATAATCATACTTTTCTTCGGTTTCATAAAGAAAAAAGAAGATACCATTCATTCTGCTATGCAGTGGAATTTAATGCCAAAAGCAATGCCGAGGAAGAGCGCTATGTGGTTAAGTTATTTCTCCTTTGACCTAAATCCCCTGATAACTGGTGTTAAGACAGGCCCTATCGGGCCACCCTTTTCTAGTTAGAAGTAAATACGTCGAAGGGAAACAATCCATTGCGGTTCAGCGCTTTCTTATCTCAAGACGTGAGATATTTCTCTCAGCTGTCGTCAGAGCGTTTGACGCATAAGATGGCTTTCCACTGTTTCTGCTCCTTATCTGCTCCAAGTTTGGGTTTCAACGATCACAAATACCATTTGCCCTGAAAGATCGATTCTCGGAACGTGTGGATTGGTTTCGAAAAGAGTATACCATCCTAAGGAACTAGATGGGACAATGAAAAATTTCTATTGTCTAGGAAAGGTTTGGGGTGTATTTCGGGGAATGAAATAGAGAAAAAGAAAAACTTCTTATAATGGGAAAAATTTACAAAACCGTCTTTTTATGTGAGATTTTGAAGATTTCAGCTTTAGATATTTAGCACTGCCTAGTATTTATACTAATTTCAAAATAAATAGATGATTACAGCATTCCACACGCTTACTAAGTCCAAAGACATATCGATTCCAACTTGTTGCAAATATCGTATATAATATAGGCTAAAATAGATCACATATAGATTTAAAAGTATTTGAAGAAACAGTGAAAAATAATTGCTTATTATGGCAAAACATTTATACACGGCATTGCCTACTCGTGTGCTATATTGTATATTCCATTTTTAGATATTTGATCGATTATTGATAATTTGCTTTAACTTCAAAGAAAGAAACTGATAACTACTGCAGTTCATTCACTTTCATAAAAAAATTAGGCAGTTAAGGCAGTAACATATAGATTGTACAAAAGTTTCCACCACAGCTAATATCGCATGTGCAAATAGTTCGCGTTGCGTGTTTACTAATATTTTGTCAAACGATTTTTGGCATTTGAAAGAGACTTGCTTTATAACACTATGTTGTGAAATCTGTAAAAAAAAAATATCATTATCATTAAGTGTAAGGTGTCTGAAATGGAGCTATCACGCTACCGGATTAGAATCATTATTCATTACCCGTTCTCTTGCAAAAATCCAGCTACAAAATTTTACTTAATCATATCTAAAGCTTTGGGTACTACTATTGTATCATATGATACTTTGAAGGCTTGGTACTGAAAGTTCAAAAACAAGGACTATAACATTCAAGAAGCAGAGCGGTCTGGCTGGCCTACTTATGTTGATGAGACCCGACTAGGAGAACTTGTGGAAGATCCGTATCCAAGTTAAGGGATTAGACGTTAGTTCCATGCCCCGTAGTCGCACTGTGCATCATATAAACTTGACGTACAAGTTCAATGACTGGGTGTCGCATGAGCTGACTAAAGCAGGTAAGGACATACGTGTTCTGGCCTGCACTAATTTGCTCAAATATCAAAGTAAAAACATCATTCTGGACCGGATCGTCACTTGTGATAAAACGTTCATTTATTTCAACAACACAAGCCGAAAAGAAGATTAGTCTGCCCATTGACAGCGTCGCGAAGTGCAATTTGACAAAGCAAAAATAACTTGCTATGTATCTGATGGGATTGCTGTAGTATTATCCACAAAGAGTATCTAGGAAAAGGTAAAATCGTCGACAATAAGGTGTATTAGTTCGAGATGCTAATCCGTGTTGACGCTGCTATCAAGGCAAAATGTCGAACTGAGTTCCGGCACAAAAGTTACTGTTCCATCAAGGTAATGCAAGACCACGTGTGCCTGCATTCATTGGATGGATTCTCTGCTGACTTGAATGGGATCATTTGCCCGCTATGCAACCCCAACATCGCTCTTTCGCACTTCTACATTTTATCACACCTGCAGTTACAACTTGCTAATACTATCCTCGATCTGCATAGGACATTCAAAATGAAGTTGATATGCTTTTGGATTAGCGGAGACAAAGTTTCTGGGCCGAAGACTTTGAAAAACTACCAAAATATTGGGAGGAAAATCTAGATATGAATGGCGATCATTATTCGCATTAAAGGTATTGATTTCAGGTTTTATTTAAAAACTTTATTAGGAATTTTTTTTTTGTTGGAAAACTTTTATTACAACCAGCGAAAGTACTATTACACATGAATTTTAAAAAGTAATTGTATTTTTTTCAAATTATAACGAAAGAGTGATGTATAAGAAAGCGGAAAATATGAAAACATGAATTCCACAAATTGTAGCATTTCTGCTGACGAAATTGATTTAGTAACTACATAAAATATAAAATATCACAAAATAATAAAATATAGCACGTGTATGGAAGTGTTTTCAGTCATCATGCAGAGATATGGAAGAAAAGAAACTTTTGATGGTGTAAAATGAATCTCTTTTGCCTTCCTAATTACATCAACAATCGGACCCAATATTTTTCCAGAAAATATGAAATAAATACTGAGCTCTGTTCATTACTTACTGCTGTAACAGATAATATATGCTTCACTATACATCAGGCATGAAAATTGTCATATCAGACTCTATGAGCCCCCAGACCCTTTTCTTCTCTCTCTGTATATGAATACTTCGTGTGAATAACAGATCAACAAGTTGTTCCGTAAATAACTTGAAACCAGGAGATAATTATTCTCTGGTGCTAATCTACGAAACTTTATTTTTTTAAAAAAAAAGACTCTAATTTAAAATGTTTATTTATGGTGTTTGTGAATTTGTTAAAAAAATTTTGAGAAAATATATTTCAAATGAAAATATATTTGAATGATAAAACTATTTAAGAAAAATATCAAGATTTCAAAGAATATTTTTAACTGGAAATAAAGTAAAAGTGCCAACATAAATTTTATCTAATTTTGATTTCAAACATTTGGCGAACTTTCATTCATTTCGCCTAAGGAAAGAAGTATATAATCTTTGGACAGCATAAATCTAAGCCAAGGTGAATATTCGACAATATTAGTGTAGTGGGGAAGTGGACATAAAATGATGCATCCAGATTCTTATAAAACGGATCATTATATTAAATTTTAGATAAGAAGTTCCTCTAATCAGAAAAAAAAAATCTAAAAAATATTTTTAATGTGAGCTAACAAAAAGCTTAGATTCTTGGGGCTAGATGGGTTAAAGGCTATCTCACCTTTTGTATAGACTTTTATGTGTAATGGTTTGATATATTATAATCTACCTGAAAAAGCTGAAATTACTCATATGGTTTAATATTTTATTTAAAGTTTTACATTCAGTTTGAAATGCTATACACAAACGGTAAAGGAGTAAATAACTGAAAAAAAAATTAATACGAATCAAAACGCGTCAGTAAGTTGTATGTGCTGCTGTGATTAAGGTTGACACATTGTGTGATACAATGAATTTTTATTTTATAATAAAAAAAAAACATGCTATTTGATGTTTTATATTAATTTTGGAGCTGTGAAGTGATGGGGTTATATATCCAAAAAATATTTTGTAAACATGACTTAAGATGTTATTTTTTTATTCTGAGTAATATATATATATATTTTTAATCTGATATATAATTTATTCTGATTTATGTTGAGCAATTTAATGTTTCTTTTTTCATTTTTTATAGTAAAAACAAACAAACATTCATTACATTACAGAAATACATTAATGGTTTTTGATCTAATATTTAAAATCTATATCTAAGGATTGTAAGTATATCTCGAGTTTATATAAGAGATACCAAATCGTTTTGGGACGAAGATTTCGTTAACAAGAACTGCGGAGTTAATGTAAGCAGTAGAATTTTATTGCTTGAATTAATTTTTTTCTTATCATGGGATTATTCTGTTTTTTTATATAAAAAGTAAATAGTTAAATTTTCATCTATAGAAATTTGCATATTTTTTCAGGTGGTTCTTAACAGAATGTCTGTTTTTATAAACAAGATAGAAGGCAATGGCATTAACAGTAAATGACATTAAAAGAATAAAAGTATCGAGTGCCTTTCAAGGTCAACCAATATTAAAGCGTAATTATTTATTTGTGAAAAAAATCATCGCCACTATGCAATAATCGTGAAAGAATCGGATTAAGTTTGTATCTATGCCTGCAATATTTCCTTTTGTGTAACAAAAAAAAATTATTTCAGTTATATTATAGTAAATATTTTAAGAATAAATGCATAAAAATGCGTATGAAGTGTTTTTATATTTCAAGGTTATGACTTTTAAGTGTGAATTCTAGCTTGTATCCTGTAAAATTCTAATTTATTTTGGAAATATTGAAATTGCCGCATATTTTAATCTAAAAATAATTTTTTTTCCATTTTGATTAAATATTTTTATCGTGTATTATACTTTTTATGGAATGAATATAGACAAACTAATTTTAGACTAGAAACTAAATATAGGATACTCTTTACTTTGCTAAATCTGTGAAAATAGTATATTTCGTAACGCTCCAATATCCTTCTATGCTTTAAATATTTCGTAATTTCAAACATTTTCTAGAATATAAATGATTATTATAGTAAGCACCTAGTTCACGATTCTGCTGTTGCGTAACCGTGAGTTGGAAATTTTAGACAGATTGCAAATGCAGCTGTTTTAAATTACTCTAATGCATGAATGTCTGCTGGCTTTTCCACAAAAGAGCTATGGAATAGAAAGATTTAAGTAAGTTATGACATATGGAGGGTATGTTGAATGTAAATAGAAATTATTAATATCAGCCAGCTCATTATAAATATCTTAAAAGTAGCTCTTTTCCATTGTATTGATCGTTTTCAGGAATGAAATATCGCATATACTTTCTAAAATTGTTGTACTGTGTGTGTTAGATAGAATTACTGATTTGATATATTTAAAAAAATAATACTCCACTAATTTTTTTTTCAGTCATAACATTTTCTTCGTTACTATTAAGTAAGAGAATTCTAGTGAAATCAACTATATTTGTATCGCACCAAGGAAAAACAATTACTTATCAAAGGGTTATTTATAATTCTTTTCATCTTATTTAAAAAAAAATATTTTAAATGATGCAGTACTCCATTTTGCAAAAGATCAAGTGCTAGCTTTATTTTGGCGTTCGTTGAAAGGGTTTTTATTAAAACAACATTCCCTGTTGGAATCGCCCCTTTTATTGTTTAGTTTTTAATTACAAAAAAAAAAAACCCTCGTAAATTTTCCAAAATTTTACTATAAAGAGACAGCAAAATTTTCAGCTGTGCTGCTGTGATTCTTTATTCGTTTTTGATAGATTTTTATAACTGTTAAGAATTTCAATTTTGCCTTTAACACTCAAATAGGTTCTTTTTTTATCCATTTTACTTTCATAATTCAATCGCAGGCAAAGATTATTTATGCCTGTTCAACAGATTTCAAGCCAGATTTGGCATTGTAACTGTCTGTTTAAACGAATCCAGATCTTTCTAATTCAGACCAAAGAACTTTATACCAAGGGGGAATGACTTCCATGTGCTGACTAAATATGTGCAGTAGGACATTCCATGAACATCAGTTTAGTTGATTAATGCTAGTTGAAAATGAATGGTCAGTCCGTTCCCTTCTTCAAACTTGATAATATTAAACGATGTAGTATTCATACAACATCGTTTAACGTTATCAAGTTAAAGGAAGACATTTGAGTACATTTGAATACATGAATTCAGAACCAGATAATTAATGACGCTCATATTATGTGACATATACTGTTGAACAAAATACTTTTCCACAGTCTAGATAATAGTTTAGTATTGAAATATTTAAATGCTGATTTGTTGATTTAAAAGAAAAATACAATAGTTATAAATGAGATGAACAAAGTTTTTCATATCGTTAGTCAGAAAGCATCTACTGCTCAACAAATTTGTAGAGACGATACTATTTGATGTGAAATATCTTTTTAAATTTTTTGCAAGCCTCGATATCACTGTATGTACGTAATTTTGTGCATTCGCTTACATTGACGTTCAAAAACATCGGACATAAATGTTTTCACTGATGTTACTGTTGTTTGTTTCGATATTAAAAATCCCCATTCATTTAAAACTAGATGCATTTTACTAAGATTGATGGTTGCTAAAATCTCCTTACCATGTCTCTGATGTGTACATCCACCTTCTAAACTGGGTGCCTTTACGTTTAATAGAGGTCGTGGTGGCCTGGTGGTAAGAGCTCAACTTCGGAACCGGAAGGTTTCAGGTTCGAAATCCGATTCCACCGAAGAACCGTCGTGTAACCAGGTCATCGTGTAAACCGGTCTAAGCGAGTCTATACGTAAAATTCGTCGGGGCCAAACGTCCTTCCGCTAATGTGGTGGAAAGTTTGGGAGGGGCTCGTCTACCTTGTCATCTGATCGCAGTTCAAAATTACGAGGTCCGTCCCAAAATAGCCCTAGAGTTACTTTTAATCCGACTTTCATAAAACTAAAGTGTTAAACTTACGTTTAATAGCCTATCCATTAAAGCGATACCCGCACACACACGAACATAAACAAACTGAAGTTAAATCCACTAAGTGTAAGTTTTAAAATTCTTCAGGTATATTTATTCCAGTTATCGGTGAAATTTAAATAAATATGATTACTTTGCCATGATAATTCATTCCTTACTAATACGTTGTTGTTCTCAAAGAAAGTCTAAGAAAGATTTTTTCTAAAATAGGCAACAATATTTGAAATTTTTCAGATGGTCTTTAATAAAGGGAATCTGATTTCAGCATTGCTAAGTGTCAAGATTAGAAATGAATTAAATAAAAAAAAATTAAAAAGTTGAAACTTCTAAGAATTAAAATGGATTAATTGCACTAACTAGTAAATATATGTAATAAAAATATTTATAACCTTCTTAAAAGGATTCATCATAAATGAAAACAAGAGATTTAATTTGTCACAGATTTCAGCAATTGAGTTTCTAACTATATAATTACATGCTGGGATAAACTTATAAGAAACATTGAATAGTTCTGAAATTACCATAAATTCTCATATGCTTGAACATTAGGTACAGAATCACGTACTCAAAGTGCCTTTTTTATGATTCAACAATTTTCCTAATTTTCATGTTTCCGTATCATTTAATATTCCATTTTGAGATCACTATATTTTTATATTAAGAATCTGAAATATATGTACTCATTATTGCAGCTTTTATATGAAAAAGTTTCATTACCACACATAAAAGAGCTTTTTAGTAGACGTTCTGTCTTATTTTAGACTGTCTGAGAGCAACTATATTTTTGCAGACGTTCATAAAATAGTGTGCCCGCTGTAAGTCTCGGTACTTCGTGTGAAGTTACCGTACCATCTGTTTCATTTCAAACTCTCGCGAAAATCTTCATAAATGTATCTTGGCTAAGCTATTATTCATAATGGGAATTCCATTTCAGACCCTCGAGAGACTCAAGATATTTAAGTCACAAGATATTTACTTGTGATGTGTCACAAGATATTTAATATCCATTAATAATTTCATTTGAGGTGAGAAATGTCCAATAGCGTGTATCTAATGTAAGCTACTTACATAATCTGAAGTGAAATTTACTACTGAAAGATGCATTATTTCCTGGATTATGGATAATTATTTAAATACTGCCTATAGCTTCGAAAATATATATTAATTATAAAATACCTATCAAGTATATATTTTCGAATAAATATAATATTCATAATATTAAGAATTTATAGAATAAATTTTTACACTTTTTCAAGATATTTACTTAAAACGTGATAGCTAATTTTAAATTTTTCTCGAGATGAGATTTAGTATACTGGTAGTTTGCCTTTAGGATATTCATTCACTGAAATATTAAAGCGCAATAATCAGCCAATTTCTAGAAAATGACCCTCAAATTTTCAGTATAGTTTGTATGCTAATAATGTGTCGCCATTCCCGAACATCCCGTGTTTAACATAAAAAAATGAAACATATTAATTAAAACTGTTTCTAAAATCATAAATTTGTTGGAAATAACTTTAATATAAAGCAAACTGCATCCCAGGATTGAACTCTTTTATTCTCGTGTTATTTTAAACTAACGCAGTTCTGGTTTCTCGATTCGGATATTCGGCAACGGTGACATATTAATAGTGCATAAGCTATACTGAAAGTTAGAGGGCTATCTTTTTTAAGCGGTTGGTTCTTGAGCTTTACTTTCTTAATGAATGAACAATCTAAATGCATACTACAATTATATTAAATCTCATCCCAAACTCATCATCCAAACTGTGCCCTATCCTTGTTAGTATATAACTATTTTAGATTATTGGTTATAGAAAATCATTACCATTATTTGGTTATAGAAAACTTAGCAGAATGATATCAACATAAGCCAAGTTCCCCAATATTTTAATAATTGAATTTCGGTACCTCGGTACCTCGTGTGAAGAGAGGCATCCCTAGATTTATAAGCTACTGTCTCATAAATTTTCAGGATAATACAAGAGGTGTTCAAATGAAAAGGTACTAAACGTCGTAAGAACGTAACCGTTAACATATTTGCCTATGCCGCTATAGGAGAACGTAGCAAGACATCTAGGGATGCGATTGGAGTCTCTGGCGCCCGCATGCGCAGGCGAGAGCAGAGACTCTTATAAAGAGCGCCAAGGTCCACTACTTGTTGAATTCCTCGAGAGCAGAAGAACCATTAACTCCGATGTGGACTGTGAGACACTCTGAAGACTATGCAGTTCCATCAAAAACAAAAGGCCGGGGTTTCTCACGGAGGGTGTGGTTCTGCTCCATGATAACACGCGTCCACACGTGTCCAGGGTCACACGGGGAACTGGCCAAGTTCAAATGGAAACAGCTCGTCCAACCGGCACTACAACGCGGAAATACCGCCCTGTTATTTTCATATGTTTGGACCCCCTGAAAAAACATTTGAAAGGGAAACGCTTCAACTCGGACGGCGAACTCAATGACGCTGTGAAGGACTGGATCTCGTCACAGCCACAGGAATTCTGGGAACAAGGAATCCTTTGGTTCGTTAGTCAATGGAATCGTTGTGCTCAGGCCTATGGTGTATACTTTGAGTAAAGGGTTCATTTATAGCCACAGTGTCGTTTCGTACCTTTTCATTTGAACATCCCTAGTAAATCTTTCTTAATATAAAGAATAAGAAATTAGTTTTTTGAGATTTATCTTAAGATTATTAAGATATCAAATGATAAATATTTCAATATCGAATATTATATTATTCCTGTACTTTAGATCTGTAATCAACAATAAAAGCTTTAGAAAGAAAAAAAATCAATTTCAGATGAAAATTTATTTCGACCGTCTTCCCATTCCCATTGAAAAAACAAAACTCTTTTATCCCCTGACATTTGAAGTAGATAGAAAAGACCAACGACAATCTAGTATCCAGTTATATCTTTCGCACAATTTCCTAAACTTTTGCAAGTGTGTTTAGGTACTGCTATAGTTTCGCTCATCTCCGTAACCATAGAATAGGTCCCTCCTGATACAATTTGGAATAAGAAGTCTAAAGTGTTTTAAGAAAAATATTTATTTATAGATTATGGGTTAAAATATGATTAAAATTGTATGAACGAAAATTAAAAAAAAAATATTTTCAGAGATGTTGTCTCTTCCCACTAGGAAAGTGAGAATACCTGCTTACTTATGCGGCAACTTTTCATCCAAAAATTTGAAATATATAAAATAGTAATTTGAATTTAAAATCTAATTTTATAAAAGACAAGAAAAAGAAATAGATAAAATAAAATAGCGGAACGATGACCTACTTAAACGAAAACCACTTCTTCTATATACAGATTAACATGATACTAGCCATATTAGTTCCAAACAACAGAATTTTTTAAAAGTTATTTCTTTCCAATGATACGAAGAAATATATTAAACCGTTTCCGAAAATAACCTACTATATTTGCTTTAAAAGAAAATAAAAATATACAATTGTATTTAAATTTTTTTATATATATTCCTTTTTTCGCATTTCCGGTGTGTTGGTAAACATTAAAAAATAATTACCGATAGTCTTATTGTTTTTTTAACTGTTGTCCTTTTATATGCAAAACAAAAATAAATATTTTCTTGGAAAGTATATTCCATTTATTAAAACTTTTCTTCGTTTTAATCCTTTTTTAAGATCGATTTATAAAAGAATGCGAATTTATAAACTTTCGTATTCCAAAAATTGCATTTTCTGTTTTGCAGAAAAGAAAAATTTATAAATTTTCGTATTATGAATTTAAGTAAATCTATTATATAGAATAGATTTAATTTTTCTGTAATTAATATGCTCATACTTATTCTAATCAGCCATATGAAGGTTAAATCCAATAAAATCAATAAATGTCTTACAATGTCGGTAAAATGTCACTAGCAGCTATCATAATTAGTAGTTTTTAAAAATAGAAATTATTTGGAAATTTTAAGTAACAGCTTCCATTTTTACAACATCTAATGATTTTTTTTTTCATTTTTACATGCTGACAAGCTAACCGTCCATGGCGTTTTTCATAACAAAGCGCATATGATTCAAATGATGACAAAATCTTTAAAATATTTTACATAATGGGTCAATGTTATGACAGACACCAAATTTTACATATAGTTTTTATTTTGGAAGTAGATACTCTCTGTGCAAAAATATTCTAAAATATTAGATTTTCAATTAAAATTATTAAATTTCCCTCAATAAATTTAGAGTACATTATTACATAATCCAAATCGTATACAATTTTTTAATTGCCTTTTTTTTCAAATTAAAGGAATTTTATTTTCTAACGATATATACTTTCTTTGGGATAAGAGTTTCAAATATCTTTAAGTTTATTTCAAAACAAAATGTTACTTTATTTTAGCTGATACTTTTGCACCTATGTGTCTTAAATATATATAATATATATATATATTTGTGGTCGTTATCGTTGGGACGCTCTTTCGATGGACGAATCAAACTTAATGATATTATTATACTATGATGTTTCCAACTAGAACTTCAAACTTCCGTTACATTTCTTCTAATAATAATTGATGAATATTTTCAAATTATTTATTTATCTGAAGCTCAGAATTCACTTTTATTATAATTCACGTCAAAACAGAATAATTTATCATCGTACCCCTATTATCGCTATGATCGAGAGAAGTTTCTGAACAAGTGCATTCGGAAGGCTTGTTAATGAAAAATATGTTTCAAATGAATCCAAACAAACCATTTATTAATCCCCTCTGTTCAACAAAAGAAAATCGATCGTTAATTATACGCTTTTCCCCAAAGAATTCTTCCTTTGTTTCGAAGCCCTCATTTCAGTTAAACGATGTTGATTTTTCCCTCCACAAACGTCACACAATGGTTAAGATTCATAAGCCGATATTAAAATCCTTACTATATTCTTATAGCTTTGTCACTCCCAGATAATAGTAAGAAAACTTAATTAATAATAATTCTCTTAATTAAATGTGTTTAAAAATAACTTTTAATCTATTTTCTTCATTTAACTTTAAATCTTTAATCTTCTGTGAATGGAATAATACGAATTTTTTGTTACGTTAATCTTCAAGTTGATGCTATTTATACATATTTCTAATAGTTTTCACTCAATGATAATGTGAAAAAATATTAATTAAGATATATCAAAATAAATTCTATTTATATATTGGTTGCATTTGAAATATTACGCATTTCTTACAAGGAAAATGTTTATCCTATCTACTCACATTCGTATGTTTGAAAAGAAATTTGAATTCTCAGAGTTAATCAGAATTATTATATCGTAATGGTGTTAAAGTGTTTTTATAATTAATTTGGAATTTAGATTTCGATATAGATTCGATATATGCAAAAATATATGCAACACGTTTATTTTCCTTTTATGCTGAACTTTTTAAATATAATTTACAGCCAAAATTATATATTGTGTTGCCAATTTTAATATTATTCCTTATTTTCTTACAAACATAAACGAATTCGAAAACTTAAATTTAAGAAAAACATAATTTCAGTCGATGTTTGAAGCGAAATTCCAATTAGAATTTTACAAAATGTAATGGAGGGTGGACGACAAGCATCGACATACGCACGCTGAAAACCCGGTTTAAAAATATGTATGATTTGACCTTTTCAACCTTAGTCTGCTTGTTAAGTAGTGTAAATATGGAAAAAAAATACGTTTGTATATCCGTTTGTTATAATTCAAATTAAATTTGGGTTAAAATTATAAAACAATATAACATTCTTTTGTTATAATTAAATTTGGAGGAAAATACATTTATGCAAAATAACTTCATTTCCCAATGAATTTGATCTGAAAATAAGATAATTAATTTGATCAAAATCTCTTTCGAAAACATATTGTTCTTAAAATACAACAGTTGGTGGAAAAATAATTCACACAAAATAAAGTGTTAAGAAATTTAATATTTTTTTATTTAAAATAAATCAAAATATGAAGGATTTTTCTCACTATATTGCTGAATATACTGCACGGAAACCTTTTTTGCATTACTTTAAAAAAAATACAAAAAAGTAACTTCGTAAACCTCTCTATACTAATACCTTCTCTATACCAATTTTTTAAAAAGTTTAATTTAAAGAAATACTTTTTGGCACATTTTCAAAAAAAAAAGCTTATGATTTTTATAATTACTGGATTTATATTCGCTTGCGTTTTGACTATTTATATTCTCACGCGTTTTGATGTGTTTGACTGAAATATTGAATATATTCTCAGGTTCACGTTATAAAAACATGTAACGTAATACACAGACAGATAAATCATTTCTAAAAAATTATTATTCTCTAATATTGGGACTAAATATTCTATATACGAAACTTTTTTTTAATAATTTTTTTACCATTCTTCGTGAGTATCACTGTCTGTTTGTATTTACATATTTTTTTTAAAGGTCAATTAACAATTTATCAATTTTAACAGTTATCAGTTTATTGTTAGGAAGTATCGATGATAATTTTCTATAGATTGATAAATTCAGTAGTCACTAATGTTTTTTATTTTCAATAAATAAAATAATTTGTGTTATTTTTTTGGAATTCATATATTCTGTTATAAATCACTTTAGATTTGGTTACTAAATATGAAGTACATCCGGTAATTTAAAATTTGGATATCATAAATTCACTCTGAGAAATTAAAAATATACTTAAATTTATATTTAGCAAATCACATTGCGAATAAACTTTTTTTTTACTGAGAGTAACAATGAAGGGAATAAAATGACGATTGTTTTTGATAAATAACTGTCTAATAAAAAATGTTGATGGAAAAACCCTAATTATAATTAATATTTTATTTCTTCATCTATTGCAACTGTAAAAGTTTCAAATTGTTTTCTGAAAACTTTCTCTGTAAATAGATGTGAACTACTAAAAACACATATATATTTGAACAGCAAAAGAATACAATTTTTATACTTCAGTTCTTTCATAGAATGATAATATCATAACAACCTTTCAATAAATTTGCATCCGGCTTTGGTTCTCTTTTTATTTTTTCTCGCATTCAGGTAATCCATTTATCATATCCATAGGAAAAGTCAGTTTCTTTTCAAACACTCTCAAGTCGTATTAAGCTGCTTATTTTGCTGTACTTAAGCAAATCGATTCTGACCTTCAAGTAAGTACAGTTTTATCATTTTCACTTGAAAATATTTAGAGAATTACTATCTATAAATGATGCAGAAATTATGCATTGGATAAAAAATGCTTTTAGGATTATCCTGTTGCAAATTCGTTAATGCATTGAAAGCATGCTTTAAACTGTTTTGTAAATGCAGTTCTTTATGCATGTTCCTTGAATTCTATCATGAGCTAAACTATAAGTCAAAAACCATTTTATTTTTCAATTTATTTACATTGCTGTTTTACATCCTGGAATAATGAGATCAGAAATTTTATTTTTCTATGGATTCAAATCATCCGGGGAAAATAAACTTTTAGATACTTTTTGTTAAAGCTCTTTTAAAATATTCTTGACTCTTTTAAATTTGAATACATGTAGGTAGTTGGTAAATCTACACAATATGAATACATAAAATTTTGAATTTAGGGAAATTTCTTTAAAAGTTAGTCAGAAGTTTCAAGTTCAAAAAAAAGTTTTCTAAATCAAGTATGAGGCATTTTTTTAAAAATTTTTAAACCACAATTAACTGAAATATTTTTTAATTATTATATTAAGTTTATCCTTCTGAGACGACACCTTGATTTTTTTTAAGGTATTCAACTGCACTTGAGAGTGACTTTATATTGTTTGTCTTATCATTGATAATTTCAATCTGCAAATGATTAATGTTCAATTTTCATGTGATAAATACAAATCGTTTGAAATTATTCTCTGTTATTGAAATAATTGTTCTGTCGCATTTTCTGATGAATGAATGCCTTTGAAAAATATTCTTTCAACCGTCATTCAAGAAAATGGAGTGGTTTTTAAACGAAATTCTTAGTTCGGGATTATAATTAAAACATCACTCGAATACTTAGTTTTGGAATCAACACTGTGATCAAAAGGCTCACAACCAAATTCAAATTACTTTGCCGAAATTCCAAATAATTTTAGTAATAGAATTAATATGAATTTAGACATTTATGTTCTTCGATTATAGTCTTTTAAATTATTGTAAAAGCGCAGTGGAAAAATTTGTAACCTTATCAGAATTATGGTATTAAATTATGACCAATAGAAGCAGCTATTATGAAATTCATATTTTCATCAACTTATTACTAAATATAATCCTGATATAATCTTTGCTTGTTTTCAATTTAAAAATCGAGTTCATCATAAATACGCATGCATAAATACACATGTTTGGCATATCTAAATTCAAAATGTTAGCAGTTATGCTATCTAAATACTTTATTACAATGAAATAGAGTATCGTATCGTAACATAACGAAATCAGAGTGTTTGACTATTTAATTTGGAAAGAATTTTCAAGTGGTTAGTTCCATTCCTTTTAGTACATTAAAAATACAAGTTGAGGCAGTATATAAAATTATTTAGGAAACTGAAGATATGTTTATATTTCTAACAGAGCCTACTTGGTAAGCCATCGGATACATCTATAGATTGATTTTTTTTATTTGTTACTCCGTCAAATATGATAAAATTATACTTAACCCAAGGTCTTCTTGGTAAATCACAATATTTTTTGTAAATGGACTGTAGGATTAAAATTCTCTGTAAGAATTGTTAAAGGCATGAAGTGAAATACAAACAACTATTTCAACATAGTGAAAACGATTTCGGAGTACTAGTAAAATCTTTCACGAAATCATGAAGTCAACAGACAAATTTTTCGTCTTTTTTCTCTACTGTCGTAAACTTTTAAAGTCTCTCAGTATTTGTAGACAGAAGTAACGAAAATGTGGTGCCACGAACTGAAGGAAATTCTATTTCTGAAATTGCGTTTTCTTTGAAAACGAAATATTGATCAAGTTTGTCGTGATGAAAGCTGCGAACCACAATTTCACTCTAAAGGGCACTGGAGACCACTTTGCACTGAAACAACAATAAAAAAAGGTGGAATATAGATTCGACGAAAAACGCTTTTATCTATTGGATGAAAAAAATTGGAATTGATAAGTATTCGACTGATACTATTTTGAGACACATTACGGCTAGCCTACATTAGGTAAAAAGAAAGAGTTCATAGAACCTTTTTTATTACTATCGTAGTTCATAGAACTACGATAGTAATAAAAAAGAATACTAAAATTAATAAATCTAAGTTCTCTTACTTATATATGCTATTAAAATTCTCGTAACTGAGATTATATGTATTCTATTTTCAGACCGTTATTACAATTTAATGAAATGAAGTAGATATATTGCATACTTTTGATTATCTTATTCCAAATTCGTAATGTTAGCATTTTATTATCTGTATTTTGCCTACTCCCTGATATGCTGCAATTTTATAACTTTGCATTTTTGATGTGCTTAGTATTATTATTAACTTTTTTAAAATGCTGAATTTAACTATCAATCAATTGATCAATTACATTTTATTTTTGATTGCGTATAAATGAATGTAGAGAAATTGTTTTAACGGCAGTACTATTTATAATAAATCATGAATCAAAGATTAAAATTGAGAAAATAATTAAAAGTAAAATAATTTTTCATTTTTAATGCAAAAATTTAAATTAGTCTTTAAAATTTTTTGTCAAATTTATAATAAATGTGAATTCTTGTTAGATAAAAATATATAACAGCTGTCAAATTTTTTTTATCTCACAATAATATTAAAGAATTATTAGGTTGAACCAATTGTATCGAATAGTCCAAATTTCATAGTATTTGCTTAGGTTAAATGAATGATATTAAGAAAATAGCTCAAGTATATTTTGTAATGAAATTTATGAAGAAACCTAATGACAAGTCCAATATAGAAAAATTTTATCGATATATATAATATACAAGAATTTCGATTTACTTGAATGTTGCACCCTTTTCTATATATAAAAATG
>JAPMOR010026414.1:0-14182 GCA_026543865.1 Argiope aurantia | reverse complement strand
TCCGAATATGGAATTCTGAAAACCCATTTGTTCAACATAAAGATACAATCAGAAGGTTAATGTTTGGTGTGGCCTAATGTATGATGAAGTTATTGGACTTTTCTTTTCTTTTGTTCCTCGGAATATTCCGTAAGAGGAGTGGCTTAGTTGGATATGGTGCAGTTGTTTGTAACGCCACATATAGAAGAATACCAATCAAAGGTAATTTATAGACAGGACGGTGATCCGCCACATTGAACAATTTTTGTTCGTACATTTCTCGATTCCGCGTTTCTCAACCGATTGTTTGGAAAAAATGTTCCTACAGCGTGAATCCCGCATCTCTGGTCATAAACCCGTTGGACTTTTGTTCTGTGGGGGTTATTTGAAAAACAAAGTGCTTGCAACACCGATTCCCAATATGGACATATAAAAGGAATTAATAATGGATCAGATATCATTGGTAACAACAGACATGCTTTTGAATATTTATCTCAAAATTGAATGTCATTTACATAATTTCAGATTTATGAAAGGCACACAAATTGATGCAATAGGATGATATGGAGAAAATATCCGTTTGAAACATGAATCACAAAAAAAGGACATATAGCTACATTATGTCTCTATAAAGTTAGCTATATGTCTTTAGTAGTTTTTTTAATTAAATTTTCCTTATTAATTCAAAATTCCGTGAACAATCTGTACTTGTAAATACACTTCTGCTCAAAAATATAAACAACCAACACTAAAATATGAAGCATGCATGCAAAACGGTGAATTGAAACACATCTTTACATATGAGATAGAGGCTGGATCGCTGAATGCAAATGATCAACCTTAATTAGCATAAAACACAATCCCGCAGTCACATCGTAACACCTTAAAAAGGGGCTTACAGAACATATGCTACAGTTCGCAAGCAGTAATGATTCCCAAATTCCGAGATAGTCAAATGGGAAAGTGTGAGTATAAGAAACAATTTGCACGATGGAATATGCTGGAGAGCTGTCGATATGTTGCAAATTGTTGCAAGACGATCTGCTGTTCCCAGGGAACTGAATATGCCTCGTAGTGCCATCCATAGACTGTGGAACCATTAACAAAGGGACTAAAACCCCAACAGAAGACTTGGGTCTGGACACTGGACAATTAGTACATCATCAGACAAATGCTACATGTTGAAATGTGTTATATGCCGGTGGTTACTAACAACTCGACACTTGGTAGTCAAGTTCTCAGCAGCTGGAGGAAGGCATATATCCCGCCGAACTGTGTCGTGCAAGCTGCATGAATACGCACTGTTTGCACGGCGATCTGTCGTTCCCCAGCTCACGTCAGAGCGCGGTTCCATTGAGCACATGAACATCGCACTTGAACACTAGAGCAGTGGGATCACGCACCCTTCACGGATAAGTCTCGATTTTACTGGGGATTTCTGATGGGTAAGGATACGGTTAGAGCCAGGGACCGCTACAGGGCTCCGAACATTGTTTTCCATTGTCAAAGGACTTCCAAATGTTCATTGGAGGCTTTCTCACAGCTGTCCGATACCGAGTCCACATTTAAAAAGGCTGAATGAAAACTAGTTCTACAACTATTAATTTACCAAACTAAACTTAATAAAAGGAATACTAACTGCCTAATTTTTTATGCCCATAAAAATGCCGACTTCTGTATAATTTTCAGGTTTCAATATAATGACCCCTTTCAGTCTTTCGTCGCTTTCATTTGTTTCGATATTTTTGATGTCGATGCCTACATTGTCTAAATTTTCTTTTCTTATTTCTTCAATTCTTCTTATGGACAATGGAGGAGGCCATATTTTCTGCAGTATGGGTTTGATTAATGGTAGAAATTCTTTTTTAACTCTAATGTCTTATGTTTACTCTTGTCAACTCCTAATAGTCTTTATTGTTCTCAAAGGATTTTTATCTAAACATTTCGAATGCTGCATCAAATTTGTGCATCATTTTTTAACGATTGTGACGATGAGGAATTTCTTTTCTCAAAAGCATACATGGAGGGTATAGATTACTTATGAAATGTCAAATGTTGGATCCTAATTATAAAGAATGACATCGCGAGTTCTCAAAAGTGAATTAACTAATCCCTTTTAAGACTCAAAATGATAAACAAATTTCGTTGTTCAAATTACGTGTAGTTACTTCAGTTGATGTAATAATATGTCCTCCAATGTGCACATTGCTTCATATTTGTTAAGAATGCATTAGGTTTTCGAAGATGAGGTGGACCAAAACACCCAAATTTTTTTATGATGTGTATGATCTTTTTATGAGTCTTATCTAAATCATTTAATGAGTGTAACAAAAAAATCTTTTTAAAATATGTACATAAAAATTTACTCACAATGTTATCTAAATTTTTGAAACTTAACAGAAGCATTATAACTCGTATTTTGAATGCGATGTATTTACCATTCTCAAGAGAGTTTTCAAAAGCACTACTTCTATTTATTGAAAACCAAGACTGAATTATACTGTCACTATTATTGTTCTAAAATTTTCGGAAAGGTTCGTTTCTTGACTCTTATATTATTAATGGTCGCCTACTCTTTTTCATTCTACATTTTTCTCCATTTCAAAATCATTACTTCAACACACACACACACACACATATTTGTTTCGCCGAAATTTCTAAAAATATTGTTTTACAAAAATGAATGTTACAATTGTTTCAAAATTTTAAAAACTGTATTTTTATTGATAATAATTAATAATCGTGTCATTTTTTCCAGGCTTTGGTTCATTAAAAAATGTTTTATTTCAAATATTGGATTATAATGTTCGTTCTTAAATTCAAATCGGCTTTTTTTTCGCTTAATCAAATAGTGATTTTTTCGATAATCTTGTGTTGTTAAAATACAAAAAAGAAGAATTCTGTCTATCTGTAATGATCTCTGTAATCTATAATACGAATAAAAATCTGAAGTCGAAATACCACGAAATTTAGAGGCCAGATGAAACGTACAATCACTTTTTTAAAAGTGCTATGGTGTCGCGGGGCTAGTCTCCACTCGATAAGTTCATGTACGGAATAAACAGAAATGGAGTAATACAACTGAAATAACACGACATTAATGAATAACGATTTGGCGGCGTTATGGATATGAAAATATATCTAAACGTTTTAACTGGAACTACATATAATCAATAATTTCGCCGAACCAGCTGGTCACCAAAGGGGCTGATTATCGATATAAATTGATTGTTACATATTATCTTAATTTTAAACATAATATTTATTTTTACAGAAATAAATACAATCATTAAATGTGTGAGTAACTTTTTTTTAAAAATTTAAAATCAAATGGCAGACATGTTATTCAACATGATTACATTTATATAATACATCAAGAGGATTCCAAGATAATTCACATTAGGATTGTTCCATAAGAGCAATTCAAGTTTTATTGAATGCTCATAATGCTAAAGTGATGAAGAACACACCTTACAATAGGAAAGCGCACGAATCATTATCATATGTAATATATTGCAGAAACTGATATATTCGAAGTTTTATTTGCATTATCTTTCCTCGGAATTATGATAGGAGGGGAAACACTATCATATCTTAATCAATATCTGAGTGTAATTTGAAGGTGCATGAAGACTGAATGGAGATTGAACGAGCAAACATTTTACTTTATTAACAGTTAAATAAATACCTATATGAAAGGATTAAACATAAAGGAACACATAAGAAGTGAAAAAGTACTGCATGAAGAGTAAACCAATCGTGTCTTTACGATTTTATAACCATGCACATTTAAAAAAGCATTCATGAAATTCATCTTAAAAATGGAAGATTCTTTTCTTTTCGAATATTTAATAGTTGTAGAAAGAGTCTTATTAATTTCTAATCAATAACGTGTTATCATACAACACATAATATTTTTGAAATAAGACAAACTCTTTTGTGAAGAAAATATATCTTTATTGTAGTATTTTAGTGAAGATAACATCTGTAAAATAAAAGATAAAACTGGTTTCTTTAGAAAATTTGAAAACTGTTTTGAATTTGTTGAAAGACTCGAATTTTGAAGAGAAGTTTTTTATTCTTGCAGATCATGAATAGATATTTTCTTTTTTGTTCAGTGAATTCTATTTTTTTAATGTTTTTATAATCCATCTTTGGTTATTATTATTTTTTGGTGAGAATGGTTGGAGCTGAGGTAGGCCGAAATGAAATGTTGTGTTTTTCGTTATTTTGCTATTATCATTGGAGTAAAGGTTTTTAATAATTAATCTTGAATTAATTAGGTGAAGAACTATTTTAAATTACTTATTCTTTCATTTAACGTATCACAAGAATTTCAGTTTCTAATTAAAAAGTTTCGAAAAGCGGCTTTTTAAATTAAATTTTCAAGAACATTTTTGTAATTTTCAAAAAGAAAAAAAAGGCGAAATTAGAATGTTCTAAGAAATGGAAAAAATATATATATTTAAAAAATTAGAATATTTTTGTAGTTATATGGCAAGTTTTATTTCCAGTGAAAAAAAATCCTTTTGATGTGAAATTTTAATACCAGTTCTTATTAGTTTGGTTAGCATTAGGAGATAAAATATAAGACGAAAAAAGATTCTAATAGTATTCACAAATCAAGTATTAGAGATGAATAATTTTTTAATAATTAAATAAGAAAAACCAGTAATATTTGATGTGATATTATTTTGAAATTTGAAATAAGATTGAAAATAAAGATATATTATGTTAATTAAAATAACCCATTTTTTGCTTGTAAAATTTGGAAAAAAAATCCAGGTACATTTTAAATACCTGTTTCAAATGATAAATTTTATAATGTAAGATAATATTTAATTTGGAGAAAATAATTTTGAAAGATTAAAAATGTCAAGGTAATTTAGCATACCTTTAGGATATTAAATAAATCCAAAATGAATATAGTGACATTTATTTAAAATTTAGATCAAGATTTAAGGTAAAAAAATACCTTTGATAAATTAGAAATAATTAATTATGAGTTTTAAAAATTTTAAAAATGTCCAGGTAACTTCTGATACCTGTTAAAATTTAATAGTAAAAGGTAAAAGGTAATTTAAAGAAAATTTCGATAGTTTAAGAAGTACAAGGTATTTTAGAATACCTTCACAGGATTTAAATGAATTTAAAATGTTATTATGATAATTTTATGGAATTGAAAGTAAGATTTAAGGTAAAAATATACCTTTTTTTAGATTAGAATTTTGGTAATTGTCAGATGTTAAAATTTAGAAAAAATATCCAGGTATATTATAATACCTGTTTTATATATGAAGAATATAATTTTGATTAAAAAAAAGCATATAACAATTTTAAAATATCGAAATTTATAAGTGACATAAAATATGAAAAAAATATTTAAATAGTACTGCTTAATGATTATATTTAAAGATTAAATGAATTACAATTTGGAAAATCTAATAAGAACAGGTATTATAAAATTCAGAAAATTTGTAGTAAGAAAAATATTGGAAGTGCTTTTTTTTTCCCAAGAGCTTTTTGATTTGAAACTGAAATTCTTGTCACATATATGTTTAGGCTTCTTTAAAATTAGGGTAGAAAGAATTATATTTTTATATCAGTTATATTTTTAATCTTTAAAAGTAAATAATTTGCTTTTGATTTTAAAAAATGTTTACAGATGTTTAAGGAATTTGTTTGGATGAATGATTTTTTTTATGGATTTTTTAAATTTACTCCAACCATTCTTTTTCTTTTTTTGTATAGGTTCACTGGAGGTTGAAGAAATTACAGACAATGACGATAAAGTGAAATAGATATCTTCTTCGTAGTCAGTATTTTGGGCTCCGGTATGAATAGAGTTGTCGAGGATTTTGCTATTATTTTCTTTAGTTTCTTTAGGAATTATTTCTTGAAAACTTCTTTTTTCAAGTTTTTTGTCTTCTGGGTTATTGATATCTGGAATATTCTGAATTTTTGTTTTGGCTGTATCACTATTGTTTTCTTCTGTTTGAATTTGTTTTTTGGCTGCATTATTATTTTTTTCTTCTATTGGAGTTTGTGTTTTGGCTGTACTTCTATAGTTTTCTTCTGTTTTATTTTGCTTTTCGCTTGTATGATTAATTGTTTGGCTTCCTGTGGATTGATGATATAAGTGGGTCTGGGTTTGTGCTTCCACTTTTGTTTTCAGTTCCTTGCCTATATCTATTGATTGAGTTCCAACTGAGGAGGTATTGTTTACAGATGTTTGAGTGGAATTGTGCTTCTTTGATTTGGTATCCGTCACTTTTAAGGAATTATTTCGGGAGCTATTACTTTTCTTTTCCTCTGGATAGATTTGTAAAATAACTGCTATTGTGAAGCAGGTGAGGAAAGTGAGAATGTCTAGAGTGAAGCAGGCTTTCAAACTATTGATGAGAAAGATTGTTGGAAGCCAGAATTCGACGAATATTCTTCGGTAATCCATATTGAGAAAGGAAAAAGAAAACCTAAAGTAGAAGAAAAACTGATACATTGTTCGTAAAGGAAGAGATGATTGATAGGAAATATTGCCTATCAAATAATACGAGAAAGATTTCGAATTTGATGAAGTTTGACAAATGTGCTTTTTAAAACTAGGAAAACTATTGTGTTAACTTTATGTAGTGGAATAGTTAATGTAAATTTTATTTAAATGAAAATAAACTAAGAATTTCGTCATATTTCCGTGATATTTTCCGAAAATTGAAATAATTCATAATTGGTAATTAAATTTGACATCATTTTAAAATTTAAACGCTTTTACTTATAAAGGGTATGCAAATGTTTTTTTTAGTTTCACCGAAATTCAAAATATTTCATTTAATGCCATGCAAATTTTTTCAGTGTTGC
Organism: Argiope aurantia; assembly: GCA_026543865.1. Lineage (NCBI taxonomy): Eukaryota > Metazoa > Arthropoda > Arachnida > Araneae > Araneidae > Argiope > Argiope aurantia. Next base: position 7,348 of record JAPMOR010026414.1, on the reverse strand, counting down.
TATGAAATCCAAACTCATATTACTGCCAATAACTTCTTTTTTTCTTTTCTTTTTTTTGTGAAACATGTGGAGAGTACATCTCACTCTGTTTGGTACATTGAGAAATTTTAACGCCAAGATGTTCAATTATCTGCATTTTATAGTTGTATTAGTTTTAAGGTATTTTTGTCAATTTAAAATTATTTATGCAGTTATTTTTCTTTAATTCCTTGACCGTCTATAATGAAACATACGCACACCAAAAAAAATTCAAAATTTTCAAAAATTTCCTAAAGTAATAACTTAAATAACTTGAAAATTTGTTTAGTACATGAAACCTTGAGAATGTATCTGTTTCTTCATCATTGAAATATTGAAATATATATGCTCAAAATTTTTAAACAAAAACATAAGGTGATTTAATGTGCGTCGACAAAAATATGAGCAAAAGTGTTTTTTAATCACACGAGAAAAGTGAAGGGATATTTCAGGAAATATGTGAGGTCAAATGTGGAATGTTTTGAAATTAATGAGATTTTCTGGGTCATTTAGCTGTTATCAATAATTTATTTATACCATACTGATGTAAATTTTGCATCCTTCCTCACCAAATTTTTAATTTTTAGTAGGGTCATGTGCAGATAATTTGCCAACGCTCTTTATATTAAAGTTTTTAAACATTATTATGTTTATAAAACCAGGGATAGAATATTCAAATATTTTAAATAACAATTTCCATTCATTTCATTTTCATCCTTACCGAATTGCTGAAGCGATATTTTAAGCAGTTTAAGTAGCATCCATTAATTCCGTCAGGAATTCGCACGGATTGGTCAAGTTAAAAGATAGCAGTATTCATTATAATATTCACTGCTCCATTTAAAAAAAATAAACTGACCTTCCTCTTTTAGATTTTTGCTTTCAGTTATCGGTAAACATTATCATCATATGTAACACAAAATTCACAATCAAATATAAAACGTAATTATACTTACACTTAAGATAACCAATATTTTTGTGTTTGCAAAGATAACATTATAAATAGAATGCGATAATTTCTTTTAATGTAAGGGTTACATGCTCTCCGTTCTCCATCTGCTAACTTTACTGTTCTTTAAATTTTTATTTTAACAATGTGTTTAAGAATAGTGCGATTTTACGAGTCATAGCATGCACACTTCGATAATTCTTGAATTTCCAGAAACTAATTTTAAAAATTAACAGTTTCTCAAATATAATTACCAGTACTCACGATTTCCTATCCGAATACAAGTGCATCATTTCTATATTTTCTAGTTAAAATCCCATCTTTATTATTTATTAAATTTAATGTAATTCTCCTTTTTATGAGTAAAGAGAGGTATTGAGTACCAGAGATATATTTGCGTATACAGGATAGTCATAAAAAACTTGACCAATGTATGGTGCTCTAGCAGCCTGTCCGTTCAATCGATCGAGATGAGATTTCATATGTAATAGCTACTCATATCCGAATCTGTGTGGATGACAACAGAGTGGTGTTCACGGTTCGTGTATTGACACAAAAACTAGAAAATTTAAAGTGGAAATGTCCACTTTTCCCGACGCAAAATCTTCAGCGTCTGTGAAGACACTATAGAGAGTTGGAACGGTACATGTATCACAAAACACAAAATTGTTATACATGCTCTAAAAGCAGCTCTGTGTATGCCAAAAAAAGAAAAGAAAAAAAATTTGACTGAATGCGGAAGAATTGAATCAGCGTATGACAGAGACAAGACATCAGTCGATGATGACAGCTGGAAAAAAGGAAACTTTTATTTCTACAACACATTTTCGTCACGAGTCCCATCATTCACCAGTTACTCATTACATACGAGATTCTCCAGACAAAAAAGGAGAATTTAACATCTCAGGAGTTGATTTGCAATTTCACCTTACATAAAGGGATTCTTTTTAAATCCGGTAAAGGTTTCGGCATGATAATGTAAACTTTAGATTTGTGGAATCTCCAGAACTAGGCCTCGATTTTGGGGGAAAGAGAACGTTCGAAGTGCTTCATTTGAGCATTAGAATATGAGCATTCAATAAGGATGTGAGAAAATGTTATTCCACAGTCACAGTCTGGACATATCTGCAGTTGATCATTTAATAATTTAATAACAGATGTCTATGTGTGAATCTCGTGTGACCGATTCTCAGGGGAGTAAAAACTATGTCATGTTTTCGATAATTCAAAGAAGGCCATGATAGGCTTGCAAGTATGAAGTTTGTTTAGAGTTTCCGAATCCCATTGAGTTTGTCAGTTTATGTGAAGACAGCTTTTTGCCTGTTTCTTCAAATCGCATGCAGGTATGGGTTTTCTAAAAAACGAGTTGCGGATTTGGCATTCTTATCAGCCTGCTCATTCCCACATATTTCCACATAGGATGGTATCCAGCAGAATAAGACTGTAAAGCCATGAGAAATAATCTTATAAAACAGGTCTAAAATCTTTAAAAATTTCGATGAGCATGATTTTGAAGCGATTTTAAAGACAGCATAACACTTAAAGAATCAATGTAAATAATATAGTTTCAACCAGATCTATTTAAATTTTCTAATAAAGCATGCAAAACTGCAGTGGTCTCAGCAGTAAAAATGGAACCACCTGAAGGAAGTTGAAAATATGAAATTTTATCACAAAAATACTCAGCAAATGAGGCATGGGTGACCTGTGTCCAAAGAATAATTTTTGATAAACAATATCTACTGCGTCCGATTTGCAGAAGTTTTCAAAAGGATTAACAAAATAAAAAGTATGGATTCTACATGGAGAAATGCTGCTAAATGGACACGGGGATAATTCTAGATGGTTCATATTTATTTCTGATAAAATAGTGCGCACCCTAAATTAAAAATATAGGTTCAAAATTCTTTCGTCCTCCCGCTGATGTGGTGGGGACAGGGGGGGGGGGGTGCAGCTCAGGTCTCGGTCTCGTCATCTGACCACGGTTCAAAATTACGAGGTCCGTTCCAAAATAGCCCTAGCCTTGCTTTAAAACGGGACATCAATGTAACTGAACTAAAGCACTCACTTTTTTTTCGTAAAAAAGGTAGGTGAGATTGAAACGTCAGTGTTTTGTCGAAAGTGATTCCTAAGAAACGAATTTCATTTAGAAAAGAATTTTTTGACCATATTACACAATTTCAAGGTCTGGATGTAGATTTCTCTTCCGACAAAAATGCACTCCATTTGTTTTGCTGTTGAGAAAGTGAAAATATTTAAATCTGACCCTTGCTTAATTTTGTTCACAGCCGTTTGCAGTTGTGTCTCTTTAAAACACATATAATTTCAAATACAATAAATGTACAGATAGTATACATAAAGGTATCCTTTGACGTATAGTGGAACTTGGTTTAAATTGCTATTAATTTTTATAGTGAAAAGTGTGACACTTAAAACACTGTCCTATGGGATACCTTCTTCTTGGGTAAAAATATCAGACAATTGATGTAATAGTTTAACTTTAAACTGTCTCAATCGTAAAAAATTTTGAATAAAATATTTCAAGTTTCTTCGTAGATTAAAGTCGTAGAGATCTTTCAGGATGCCATATCTCCATGTGCGATCGTAGGCTTTTTCGATGTCGGAGAGGATGGCCACGAAGTGTTTCCTCTGCAAAATTGCAGAACGAATATCGTTTTCTAAACTTAAAATATTGTCTAAAGTTGATCTTCCTTTTCTAAAGCCACTTTGGAATTGACTGAGAATTTTGTTTGTTTCCAAAAAGTATATAAGTCGTCGGTAAATCATTTTTTCTTAGAGATTGCACAGAAAATTTTTTAAAGCTATTGGTCGATAGTTCAAAGGATTCATAGGATCTTTATTGTTCTTGAAGAGAGGAATAATTATTGTCTGTTGCAATAATTCGATTAAAGATTAAATAATTCGATTCCAAATTCGATTAAAGAGATACAACAAGTTTTTCTGCGATTCGAAAGTCAAATGATGGATCATTGCATAGCTAATATTATCTGTGCCAGGAAAAAAATTTGAACATTTGATAAAGGAAACTGAAGTTCTAGAAATGTAAAATTACTATTGTAAGGTAAATCAGAATGGGAAATAAAATCCATTTTTTTTTGTTCTCAAATAATTTTTTGAAATTAAAAAAAATATGCATTATAATCTTTACTGGAGGATGTGCTTGCTAAAGTAGAAGCTATTGTATTTTCTATGTCTTTTAAAGTTGATATGATCTGATTATTAACACTGAATATTGACAAAGTAATATAAAAATAAGTGCCTGTAGGTTTTTAAATGTTTTGCTGAAGTTCAAGAAATAGAAATTTTTAAGGTTGAAACAAATTTTTGGCACGACATTCTTTGCATTGGCTCTTTCGTATGCAATTAAATATTCGTTTGTGGGATATCTTCGAAAGTTGCTCCGTCCTTTCCTCTGTTTCTTACGGGATTGTTGACACTCACTATTCCACCATGGTTAACTTTGCTTCCTACGAGTGCAAAATTTTTTTTAATTGAATTCTTAATTAGTTTCTTTTATTATTTATATATATCTTATATTATTTATGATCGGGTGTTGTGTCTGTAATCTCAGATCTTGGCGACAAAATTGGCGACCATTTGACAACATGGGAACGGATTTGGCGACTTTAGCCACCAAATAGAAATTATTGGACAAATTTAATTAATTAATTATTATTTTCAAAAACACTGTATTAATATTAAGTATCATCCACTACAAGTTTAAAACAGTGTATTTGAAGTTGAGTGGATAAATAAAAAGTAATTTTTTAACGATTGAAAATTTCAAATAATAGTAGGGATTGAAAAATAAAAACGTTTTACTTAATCCCATTTGAGCTGCCAAAGAAACACCAAAAATCACAAACTTAACAATTTAAATATTGAATACACCTTAAATGAAATATAATTATACATGATATCTTTATCAGGGAGATGCAGAATTTGAAGGATTGCTGATTCCATCGGCACTTTTTATGCAAATTCCAAAAATAAAAATTGAAATAAATTTACTCAAAAACTACTAAGGTAATTAGATCTAAAATTATTTTGTATATAAAAAATACATACGAAATCTATTTTTCTGAAAATATTTTGATGGTCTAAAATTTAATGGTAAACTCTGAAAAACATTATTATTGTGTAAACAGTTACATTGTAACTGGATAACGTATGAAGCATTCTAATCCCTTTTGAATTTTTTTCATTCTCCAAGAACCACTCTAAGAATTAAGAACCTAACAAAGACATCCAGATGGTAGACAATTCCATTCAAGAAAGAAAATAGAACTCCCTTTTGTGGAGGATGCACATTGAAATGACATTGAATACTGGTGACATGCCTAAACGGCACGATTTCTTGATTTTATCCACTTCTATTATTAATTGTTTTCGCTAATAAAAGAAAAGCTCTTAAAACATCGTTTGAAAGTCTTTGAGAGTTTCATTTCGTCGAAGGGTACATCTTTCAAGTACTTAAATTAATTCCAATTTATGCTGGTTACTGTCACTGAATTCAGTCCCTTATGAAAGTGCAACTCTTAACTAAAAAATTTGCAAAATCTTCGTCTCGGTTGACTTACAGGTGGACGGTGAAATAGGAACATGAATTAAAAGCCGATTTTTGATAATGATCAGAATTGAATAACGACAACACTTTTTCACCCTTTTGCTTTCTTGTACACTTATTATTAAGAATTCATAGAAATTGTCAAAACATATGAATTGAAGATTTATCGAATCGGCACGCTTTAGAATTTTCTGAGTTCGATAAACACCTTTTTGAAAAATGGCCGTCTGTCTGTCTATAACAAAAATAACTCAGAAACGCTTAGAGCAAGAAGGTTGATATTCGCCATTTGGTCTTTACATCGCATTTGCAGTTATCTATGCAATTTTGTGTAAAATAATGAATGCTAAAATTTACGAAACTTTTACTAGCTTTTGCCTTATAAATTTATTAAAATTTAGCATTTTTAAATCTCTTCAGAGCAAATTCATCCGGTCGGTTTTTTTAATAGATAATAAGATAATTACAAAAATAAGAGAGCTAGACAATGTGCAAAAATGTGCTTTCACTTAAAAAAAATTCACAGTTGAAACGACATTTGTTATTCTTTTTATTAATTTTTTGCAATTTCCAACAGTTTTCCGACTCCATATATTTTTGCGGTTTTTCCCCTACTAAACGTCGTTTGCGACTCCATGTTGGATGGTGATTCTTATCCTCTTGATACCCCCCGGGGGGCACCTCGAAATGAGGATGAGATGCTTCCGGCATGGTAGTTGGATCTCGCCACCCTGGTGGGTACAATAATAGGTGGGGGATCTGACTCCTCCCATCGATGACGGAACGTACTTCCTTCGGGAAGGGTTGTACCGTGGCCGGTGATGGCCCTTAGGACTCAACCACAGTTCCCACCAATTGCTGTTGCGGCGGTCCGTTCATTCAGTTTTATGGTTTAAATCCGTGTGCCTTCGGGCAAGTCGGAGAGTTAGATGGTTGACTTATCCTCTTGATGCTTACTATTAATAATATATGCAATAATAAATATTACAATTGTTTTTTCTTTTGAAAATTTATTCTTCGGAAAAATGACGATTCTTTCATCCAATATATGTATTAACGCAGGTTTTGTAATTTTTTTCTTATTTTTTTTCAGGCATAATTCTTTACTGATATTTATCTAAGACTTTTATTTTAAACAGGCTTTCTATAGGAAAGAAGTTTAGGAAAAACATAGCAACATTACTTTCACATTCTCTTAACTTTCAGCTTGCATTAAATAAAGGTTTTGCAACCTTATTTAGAGCCGATATAGAATTTTGAGTAACATCCCGCATTCAAAGTTTATAAAGCAGGAGAGGCCACATTTCGGAAGGATGTATTCAATATTGCAAACTATAACATTTAAAAGAAATAATTTATTCCTTATCGTTTGAGAAATTTGTTTTCGTTTATCAAACAGATTAATAGACTAATGCCTAGGAATCAGCAACAATAATGGCGATTCGAAAATTCCTGTACACAAAGTTATCATTGAAGAAGATAATGATTGTCTTGCCGAACGTTTGTTAAGAATTCTTAATTTGCAAAATTTACTTTGGGACTCAACGCGATGCTCATTCCTAGCTTATCTCGCTTGGAATCCGAAAGAAAACAGGGGAGCAAAAAATATTTCCGTTTTATTGATGCTTTAAACTCTTGCAAAATTAACATAACATATCACCTTAATTATCAGAAAGCTGACGAGTTTTTATTTTCTTTTTTAATTAAATTGGAATGATTGAATTCTTTAACTGTTTTTATTAAACAATATTCTAATATCACTATAAATATAATATATGTCAGAATTAGATGAA
>JAPMOR010026405.1:0-42137 GCA_026543865.1 Argiope aurantia | reverse complement strand
GACACTTCATGGTTTGAAAGATCCCATTTTCTGTCAGTGTAAATGTAAACTGAAGTGGTTATAAGTAATGTACCAATTATAGGGTTAGGTTTGAAAAATTGGAGCAATCGGTGTAGGTATTTGAATGGTATAGTGCAAAACTCTGTGTCTAGAGAAAAACCAATAATTTCAAAATAGCGGCCTGTATTAAAACGATCATTCCATCGATGCATTGGAATGATAATCATTTCTACATATTGATTCCCAGACACAGAACTAAATTTTCCTAAAGATATTTCTTTTTAGCAATACAGAGGGATTTCAGAAATCTTTTCTGGGAGTATTTCACGATTAAGTACTGATACTAATGATAATGGCTGCAGAACAATCATCGCAGAGGACAGTCGCATCTATTTCATGCACTCGCCGATTAACTTTTTGACTCCAATGACTCTCAATCGGCGCGTAACAGAGCACCATCCCAACAAATGACAGAAAATTTTATGTCCTCCCTTCCTCCATCCCTCCCTTCCACTGTATCATTTGCTTGCGCGGAGGGGTGGAAGGATGAGGGAGTTAATCGATTGGAACAAAAGCCATTAGCGATTACCATTGGACGAGTCAAATATGCCGTTGTTTGGATTTTCAACAATCCTGCTTGAAGTGATTTGAATATTCGATAAAGTGGCGCGGAGAAAGCGCGCGTGTTGATAAATTAAGATAATAACCGCGGAATGGAAGAAGGCGCCCCCCATCATCATTTGAGGAAACAAAGAAAATAAAGCGTTTTGAATAAATAAACCATTTCGGCAGTTATACTTCCAGTTCTCGATTTCTCTGTTTCGTCCCACCCCCCATGCTTAAATGATCACTTTGCTGCTAATGATTTTATCAATTACGAGGGCAAAAGCAATCGGACGAATAAAATGCGTGCGTAAGTTTTAAAAGATAAAATTATTTCTTTTTACCCAAATTGACGCATTTTTAATGAGTAATGATGCCGTTTTATATTTGCTGATTTTTTGTGAGGTCGTTTAATCTGCGTAATTTGGAAGTCGGTATGTGAAGTTCTTTCGTGGAATACAGTATTATGCGATCCATTGATGTTGCCACAACTAGGTCAAATTGGTACAAAAAATTTTGAATTCTTCGAGAGAGATATTTCTAAATTTTTCTCGGTATTTAGAATTAACCATCTTTGGCTACCAGCTAATTTGATGGGTAACCAATATTTTCAATTAAATGTAATATGTAACTGAATAGCTTCTCGAGCAAAATATTTGTAAATTCTAAATATTGATAGATGCATAGTTCATACCATTTCAGAAGACATGCAGTTCCTATTCATTTTTCTATGCGCGCGCACACACACACACACACATCTTTAATATAAATAATCAAATAAAGATATAATAATGTAGACTTAATTTTTGTCTGAATTCTCTATTTCGCTTTTAATATAAAACAGTTAACTAACTAGTCATAGCTTATGAATTTTAAGTTTCTATTCACAATAACGTTTAAAACATACTGAGGAAAAACATCTTCAAATATATAGTCGACAACGATTATTTATGAAAAGTGGCTTTGAAGATAATTTTTAACTAAAATTGGCTAGCATACTAATTTCAATTGTAAAAATATATCAATAAGACAATTTGGAAAGCATAAGTTTGCATTCCATCGCTGTCCGCCTTAGCTCAGAGTAAATCAGGTCTCTTAAATTGGCATAAATGGCATTGTTAAAGATTCCGCTGTTTGTTGAAATTTTAACCCCCTTAACCACTTTGTTTCTTTGTTAATATAATTAGATGACATCTACCGTTTCTGGTATGTGCTGTCATATGATTCCATTATGAATCGTTAGAAAAATTGTGGTGTTAACCCTTAACTGGTGACGTGCGGTCTGTGAGACCGTTAGCGATGCATTTTCTGTCACCCCTATACTATTTTTAGCTCAATTGAATGGATTGACCCTGTTGCTTCCTGTTTTGTGACCTTCAATTCACGTGCACTTTTTCAATCGAATTCAGCAGATGCTTTTTAAAAATAATTCAGTTATTTCTTCGAGCTCTGTCTCTAAGACCACACCTCCCTGTTAGTGTCCCAGTGATAAACAAAGCTTAGCAGATGGTGCTAAAACTTGGGCCCCGAAATATCATCTAGTTTACAGATCCTAATATGAAGCAGTGCACCAGACACTTTTAAATGAAGCAGAAAGTGATTTTAGTAATAAGAATAATTGCAAAGAAGAGTTTTTAGATGAAAGTTTGCATTCAACTGATTCTGATATGTATGTTCAAACATAATTAATTTTTCTAGTGATAATGTATTTTGAAAAATTTATAAAATATATCAATATACCAAGAGATATATATACAGGATTTATAGGTTGATTTTTATACTAGTTTTTAACCTATATGTTTAAAATGTCCTAGAAAACCGTGCCATGAAAGTCACACAAGCCGATAAAAAAAGGTCCAATTTTACCCATTGTCAATTTTTTTTCTTATAATTGTTGAATTTTACATTATATTGTCTTTTATATACGTTCATATACTGTAAAAATAAATATGATTTAAAAAGTAATATGCTTTTTCAAGAATATAATTTATTGTAACATTTGAGAAGAAAATGTATGTTCCAATGCATTTACTTTTTTCAATGATAATATATTTTGAAAAGTTCTAAAACATATCTGTATATCAAGAAAAATATCTGAAAAATATATTGGCAGTTTTTCATACTAATACATTCATTAGAAAATTTAATTTGAGTTTAAATGAAGTGCGGTCTCGTAGACCGCACCTCCCCAGTTAAGTCCTAAAATTTCACCTCCCAATTAAGGGTTAATGAAATTATGTGATTTTTACAACGAATTATTCCGCCCTTGAATGATTAAATTTTCGCTTATTATTTGGAGCTCATGATACTTCACTCTCAGTCACAATAGTTAAAAGATTCAGTAAAAGAAATCTTTGATTAAGTGAAAAGAATGATTTAAAGTCCGAGAGGGGGATAACAAGTTGTTGTAAAACATTATATAAATGTAGCTTGATCATCCGTGGCAAATCTGACGTGCGCTGAAGTGATAGAATAGTTGCATTAAATATTAACCAGCACTATTTTATTGCTTTGAAATAGAAAAAGAACGCCATCACCGTGGGGAAACCTTTTCTGAAATTACTTGAAATAAATAGAATTCAAGTGTTTTGGATTTGCTGTGTCAATGTGTGTGTGTGTGTGTGTGTGTGTGTGTGTGTGTGTGTGTGTGTGTGTGTGTGTGTGTGTGTGTGTGTGTGTGTGTGTGTGTGTGTGTGTGTGTGTGTGTGTGTGTGTGTGTGTGTGTGTGTGTGTGTTTAATTGACTTATTCACTCATCCGTCCCAAAGAAGCACATCATCATTAATTGCATTTACATTATTGAAGAGAGCATGGAACTTGTTGGATCAAAAATAGGGGCACATCTTCAAAGTTGTCTTAATTAATGAAAATGAAGATTCACTACCATTTGGTAAAGATGAAAGGAGACAAAGTTTTATCATACTAATAAAAAAAGGAAACTGTTTTTAATAGCCCTGTAATTTTCATATGGTTCATTATGCCGAATTGAAAAAAAATGAGCTATTAAATCTTGTTAACCTGTGCATTTATTAAAGATACCAAGCGAACAACGTAAAGATTCATTTTTGTGCCAAATTATTCTGGATTTGTGCTGTAAATGAATTGCATGATCATGAGGATGCAGTTCGAATTTATTGATGCGCTAATTACTTTCATTTATATTCCCCTGAAGTGTGCCTTAAGAAGAATATTTTCTGCTTCATCTGTACATAATAACTTTTGATGATTAAACAAAAAAAAGGAAGGTTTATAAAGAATTTATCTGTACATTTGAACTATACGTGCACAGCTATTTTCTTTTTCTAAGTATTTTTTTGTCTGTTTGGATCCTTCCATCATCCATTTCTGAAATATCTCATTTTTATGTAATCAGAGTATACACTAATATAGCTTATTTGAGAATTTATCACCCAATCGGAGAGTTTTCAGAAATCTCGTAGATCAGTCCAATTGTTACTTTAAGTCCGCTAGCGTACGAGCTGCATGGAAGATTTTTCATGAAATAATCGAGATTTTATAGAATAAGTAAAAACATAATTTTTCTGAATCTCTTTTTATGATTAAACCTCATTTCTTTAATTATCACAAATAATTTTGAGGTTCGAAGTAATTATCTAATTTTCTTGTGAACAAAATTGGAAATAAGTATTTTAACAAATTAAGATGTACTTAAAAACATTCAGTTTTAGAAAACTACAGAGTACAGAGTATAATTAGGCAAAAAAGGAAATTTAAGCAATAATTCAGCTTAATGCGTCTTTCTGTATTGTATTCTTTTGCACTGTAAATTTTGAAAATTATTTTGAAATGTTTTAAGCAGCTACATCCCCATTAAATTATTAAGAGCACAGTTTGCTTTTGACAATTAATATATTTTCAGCCTATCTGTGGATTTTATGTTTCCAACTTACAAATTTTTCTTTTAATGTTTAAAATTCCGCCATAATTCCCCAAATCAATCAGCTAGCTCAGCTGAATTCCTATTTCAAAACTATTTTAAATGTTCCAAAAAGCATCTGATACGGTTTATTCATTTCAAAATGCTATGCTTTTACAACAGTAAATTGTAAAGAGTGCACACCATAACTATAAGCGAATGAGTTGCTCACCATAGAAAAAAAAGTTTTCAATTTTTTTTTATATCCTAAATTATACAAGTTATAATGATTTTGCACCAGTTTCAAATATATATAGAAAACATCTGTACTGTCTACGTAACTTGATATTCAATGAAGTTATTTTTATATGATCATTATAAATTGGTAACGATAATTGTGTGTTCGAACACAAGAATAGAACACTACCATCCCTTGACTAAAAATTAGAATGCACTTAAAAGAAATTTTTCAAATTCTTCAAACCATTGTTATATTTTTCAGAGAACGTAATTTCGGTAAAAAGTTTGTCTTTGTATCACACTTATTGGATAAGCTAAAAATTTCAATAGCAGATACAGATGAAATGATATCAGAAATACCATTTTTAGAAAATCGAAAGTAGATAGTGGGCATCTGTACAGTTCACCGGATCATATCGAGTTTTTATACGCTGTAATGTCAAGAATTCCTATTTTGCGAATTCCTATTCTGTACGCTCATTTCTGTGAAAACATAATTTTGAAACCAAATTATCAAATTAAGTCATTTAACCATTCACCATATATTAGCTTGTTTGGCGGAGAATTTTCATTCTCTGTCAGATGATGAAATGGTACAACTTCCCTCCTTCGGAACTCAAATCACATTATTAATCTAATTTAATTGCATTGCATTTAAATAAGGTTATATTATGACTACAGTAAAATTTGTATGTTTGAAAAAAAAACTGAAATTCTGATATTAGGAAGGATGGCAAACAATGATTTGTACGAGTATATTAAAACTGAAATAGAGAAATTTGAATTTCGGAAATGTTATTAAAGAAATCAAATGAAAATGCTAAAAAAAGGCTGCGCATTGCATACCATACCGCTAAAGAGATGTTGAGTTTTCTGGTAGCGAATATTTTGAGCTTAACGACCAAGCTGATTATTTCGCAAATAATCTCATTACTGATGAAGATGAACTAAATGTCTCCACATCCTCCACTTTTACATTAAATACGGAATAAAACTTAATGTAAATCTGAAAGGGAAGAAATATTTGTAATTCTACATCTCTGCCTTTGAAAGAGCAATAATTAACAAAATGAACTAAAAAAATTGTTTGGGTATATTAATTATATGGTGTACTTTCTAAGTATTTATGGCATATTTACAGAACCAGAATTAAAATATTAAGTTGTCTGTGTTGGTCCTTAAAACCAGGAGGTGTGAACTACTATGTGCTTGAGTTCATGCACACCACAGATAATCAGTTTAAAACCTGTTATGGTCAGCAGGAAAGTCAAGTTCGAAAATTATATTAAAAATTTTGTAGCCATTATTAAAATTATTGAGGCGCGTGATATTATTTCAGAATACTGCTCCAACAATATTAAAAGCCAGCTACGCACTGAACTGCTAAGAGGAGGCATTGCTTTTAAATGTTTTAATATATAAAATTTTACTCTTACTTGGTCTCCCATTTTTAAATTCTGATTAACTAACACTTTCAGATAGCCAAACATTCAATGTATTATAATCTTGCTGCGCTTAAGGTTCTGGACTTCCATTATTTAATTCATTAGCTTTTAAGTAAATACTTTTTAGCAAAAATCCTTATATGTTTACATTTTAAACTCATATGTTATTGTGGGGCATTCTTTAAATAAGCATTTCTAACACTAGATTGGATTGTCATTTATCACATCGTTTACACAGTTAAATTTCTTTTGTTTTGTTCAGCATTTCTTTTTGTTTTAATTATTGCCATTGATAAAGACAATTTTTGTATTGATATTGGTATGGTTTAAAAACTGAAAGCATGGTTTTAAACAAATGCTTCAGTAGAATCAATCGTGTTCGTTCATTTCAATTTCAGTTTACGTTTCAGTTGTTATATGGATAAGATGCTTCCGGATAGTTGGATCTCGCCACCATGGAGGGTACACAAAAAGGTGGAGGATCTGCTCCTCCCATCTATGACAGTACGCACTTCCTTCGGGATAGATTGTACCTTAGCCGGTGATGACCCTTAAGACTCAATCATAGTTCCCGCCAGTGTTGCTGTTGCGGCGGTCCGGTCATTCAGTATTCTTTATCCACGTGACTTCGGGCGGGTCGGAGAGTCAGTGATATGACTTACGTTTTTATGTGTGTTTGCAATCATTTGAAAACCATAACGGGTGATTATATATTATGTGAGGGTTATCTTTAGTAGAAATCTCAAAATTTTGTTCTATAGGCAATTGAACACGAAGATACCTGATCCATTCCCTTTTAAAATTACCACACTTCACTAGCTGAAGTGCATTGCATAGTGATGTATTAAATATACAGAAGTATTGTACCTTCGATACAATACCCACCAGATCTTTTGTAGGACCCACCCACTTGAGACTTTTTGACATCACGATCACGACTCTCACCTAGACCTCCCTAATCATCAACAAGAATATTACTAAATACCGCATGATAGGTGCAGGAAAAGAACTGCACTACCAAAGAAGTATCGGATCACAGCTTGCTCTGGAATATTATTAATTTTTTTAAAGAATCATTATGATCCTGATTTTAAAGAAACGCTCTTTAAATATAGACGTCACAAATAATTCATCAGTTAGAAGTGGTACAGAAATGCTTTTGACATCTGTGTTAGCTATTGAAGGGCTGCTTTATTCTTTAGCATATACATATTAAATGAATATTGCATTTGCATGAATCTAGAACTTCAAGATTCGTTAATGTGTATTTCAATAGTCTTGTAGCAAATATAATTAATTCTCTTTTCGTTTTTTTAAATAAGTCATAAAATTAATTAATCTTTTAAATATGTGAATGAAAAATCAACTTTAAGTTGCAAAATCAGAAAATAAGAATGTGATAGTTTAAAAGTAAATTTGTTTCATTTTAAAATACATTTACGATTTTTCAATTCGAGTTAACTCGAATCCTATCAGAACATGATGGTATTTCTTACCATACTCTTTTACCAGGTGCAATATGAGCGCCTTAATTAATTTCTGGTGATCTGCGTGACAGAAATTACTCGTGCTTCCATCAAGGCAACGCCTCCCTCCACCCCAACAGCCCATTATCCCTTTCCGTTTTGCCGCCTTCTGCTACAAACGATCCTGCTCTCTTTCCGGATTGGCATTTTTTTTTTCACGTACCATTTGTGTGTTCGGGGGCATTCCGACCAGGTCTTTTATGACAGGATTTCAGGCGATTTCTGGGAGCGACATCTCGAACTGATTTTCCATTTGTGCACCCTTGGGACGGAATTCGAAAAGAGTATGGCGGCATTGAAGTTAATTCGAGAATTCGTGTTGAATCCTTTTTAGAGTTATATTAAAAAATTATTAGCATTTTGAAAAAAAAAAATCTGAATGTTTTAATTTTGTTTGCAGGTTAAAATTTACTAATCCGGAAATTTTTGAAATTGAAATTTGATATTGAGTATATATTGATTATAATTCATGCTTAATATATTCATTCAATATAAATTCTTTAAGATCCTTGTATAATTTATTTACTGAGTGAAATAATTTTATAACTGTGACACTAGATGCTGTATAGAATGCCTTTTCTGCAACGATTTTTTAGATGATGAATCTAATTTGTTCTAATATTAATACCTAGTTTGCCTTGTATTAATATTATAAATAAAAGAAAATAAATGACTGCATATAATAGGTGGCATAATAAACACATACTTTCAAAACATTTAAGCTACATGAAAGTAAAATATTAGTATTTATAATCGTCCATCTTCGTATGTAATTTAAAGTTAAAAATAACTCCGCCATTTTGGTCTACGTCATTATCGGATGTGGTCAGAATTTTTATCTAGTGTGAAACAACTAAAACAGTTATCTTTTATATTCAAGTTAATTGATTCACTTAAGCATACATACATAGAAAATCTCAATGAACTGCAATTTTTATAAATTTAAAAATTTGTTATTTCCTGAATTTCAAATTTTGCTACTGTTTTCAAGGAACAAATTAAATTTATTGCTAATATTTTTTCAGCATTTTTTTTATTATCTTGTAATCGGAATTGCAATTTTTACCATTATATTATTTGTTTTAATGTGACTTGTATTTGATTTACGAGTTCATGAACATTACGGATAGAAAAAAAAAACTTTGCAAGGAACAAAACTTTTTAAAAGTAAATTTTACATTTAAAGTATACAGCAAAAGTTCTATTTCTTAAGCTCTCCACCAGTGTTCATGAGATTTTCTACGACTACTTTTGTTAGTTAATCTGTGACAATCAGATTTGAGATATTGTTAACAGGATAAAAGACAGTATAAACTACAGCTAGAAATTTGCGGATTTCCTGCTACGTAAATTCCTGAGCAGGTTGATGGAAATAACAAATAAGTTCAATTATTAATCTTGATACCAAATAAATTTATGAAAAAATTCAAATTATCATCATTAAGAATTATTAGGATTACAATGTTTGCAAAAATAAACAATATATTATAATATCTACTTATAAATTATTAATCATTTAAATGTATATATTGTTTCACTTGTATGGTGCTATAAAATAATTTTTAATGTTCTATATTTGTTTGAAGTTTGAGGTTTTCTTTTAATCTATTAATTCAAAAAATTTTCATTTGTTATTATGGAAACATATATTAATTTTATGGTTAATTATTCAAAAATTTTATTGCTTTATAATTATATGTACTTACATTCATATTTTATTGCAATAATATATTTATTAATTTTTCAAATACATAAAATATAAAGAAATGCATATTTTTAAGCCAGCATAATTTTATATTAAAGAAGCATAATTTTATATTTTAAGCTATATTAATCATAATTATAAATATATAATTATGATTAAGTTTCAAATTTGTCGAAATATTAAAGGAAATTCACCAGTCATTTAAAAACAGAATTTTCATTTTGTCCATTTCCACGGGCTGAAATATTCCTAAAGCAGCATTGCAATGTAAAGCAATATGAAGTATATATTTGTGAAATATGTATATTCTCGTTTGATTTATACTATATCAATTTTCGGATAAATGGCATAAAATTCTTTCGGAAAAAATGTTTTTAAATCTTTGCTCTGTTATGCCCAATCAGACTGACTAGTATGGAGGGTACATCGTTTCCACATTGGTATTGGATAATGATTAGTAGCAAAAACTTTCACGATAATTTTTAGGAATTAGCCTATAGAGTTTATTAAACACTAAAAAGAATCCTTGAACTCGCATATATGCAATATAAAGCATCTCATTACTTTACGGAGTGCAAGGGATTAAATAAACTTCAAACCTCTCAACCAAATCTTGCTAGCATTTAGATTTTTCTGTAATTATACACAATAATAATTATTTAAAAATGCACTCAAAGTTATTTGACATTGTTATTCCTTTTTAAATTGAAAGATTATATTTTGTAACTTTTTAAAGTATTCTAGAAATTCCCTTTATTTATATTGATAAATTTAAACCAAACAAAGCATTCTCAATTTTTCAGAAATTTCATCTAAATCAACGAAATTTGTTTAACATAAATGTATGGAAAAGAAAATAATATAAAGTAAATAATAACATTTATTTTTAATAAGATAGTGAAAAAATATTCCTTATTGAAGCAGAGGTTTGTCCCCGTAGATTAATCGTGAAAGGAAAGTTTACATTGCAATATTCTGTCATTGTATTCAGAGACAGATAGACAGACAATGATAGTTGCAATTTTTTTTTCATTCTCAAGAAATTCTAAAATGCAAAGTCTCGCCAATATAAAATCATTTTTTAGACGATTGCGTATTTTTTTTTTGGTATTTAATAAAGTTACTTTTTTGTACTATACTTTACTCTTTAATTCCAGATGCTAAAAAGATTTAAATAATATAAGAATAAAATAATATCTAACTAAAAAAAACGAAAATTCTTATTTTAAAATACATTTTCCGGAATGTGATTTGTATTTACAAATGTTACATAATGAGAAACGTTGTTTTAACGGATTGATCAAACAAAAATAAAAATTGCAACAAATATTTGATTTTGGAATCATAAGGAAGTACTATATTTAATTCTTTGTTGGCCCTTTCTAGGGTCGTGGAAAGTATGCTTCCCACCAAATTTATCAATCTTTGTATGAAATTATGTAAGTTGGCATAAATTCTGACAATTTTTTTTAGAAAGAAAGAAAAATGTTTTTAGATGCTTTAGTTCTTTATCTCACACAAAATGATGCGTCTTGATTTGCACTTAATTATTAACTAACCAAATTAAATAATTAATCAAATTAAATTAATAATCTAAATGAATCCCTTTTCTTATTCTGATTCCAAACCTAAAAATATTTTAACATAATATGACTAGAAAAAAATGGCCCTTTAAAGGGTTAACATATCAGTGAGAGCACGGGGTCTTTTATGCCCCATTCTTTATATTCTGTTTAGAAGCTCTAAAAATTAATAAAAGTTTATCCTGATGCTTCCTATACCTTCATAGGGGATCAAGAAGAATATTAGAACAACAGAAGTCAATGGAACAATGATTTTCATTTTTTTTTTTTTACTGGAGGGTTTTGGTGAAATCGACTCCCTGCATTTGTTAGTGTTTCAGATTCTTTTAAAGTCGTCGCTATTACAGTGAGCAACATATATTCAGACATCTTCTCACAAGTCTTCCTACTGAAAGACAAAATGATGGTAACTCAGATTTCATTATCTATTCATGAAACTTTGAAAAGTGATCATGATAGAGAATTGAAACAAAACACAGATTCTAAAAACACTAGAAAATCTAATTTAGTCTATTCCTGCTCGTGAAAAAGTAAAGAATCCATATATAAAACATTCTTTTATAAAATGAAATCTTGTAATTTGTTAACAATTAATTGTTTTTCAATTCATTGAAGAGGAATACTAAAAGTATTTTTTGTATATATATAAATGAAAGGCTAAAGTTATGAATTTTCAAAGTTCTATTTTTAAGCTTCTTTTGCCAAAAAAAACTTCAAAAATGTAAATTATATGTGAAATGTAGATTTTTTATTACTCCATTTTTTATACATTATACAGAAAAAAACTAATTTTATTAACAATAAGAAATTTTATATGAATAGAATGTGTAAAGAAGAAATACAAACCGGAAGAAACATTATAGAAAAAATAGGCTAAGTCAATTTCGTTTTTCCTTATTAAAAACCGTATTTTTTTCTTAAATAAGAATATATCTGTAAATATCAAATATCCAATAATATATGGGGTAGGGGTCTGAAAATGTGGTGTAAAAATTTACTTTCAAAAAAATGGGTGCATGTGCTGAAGTATCCCGAAATCTTTCCAGCTTTTCTACCTATATAAAAAAAGTTACATTATTAAATAGAATAACTCCAATAACGATTAATTCTTCTTTGCTCGTAACTCACACCAAGATGCCACCAGAACAAGTTCGAAAAATCTGGAAGCTTCTGACTTATGAGCTTTCCGAAATGTATCGCCTCCACATTTGAATAACGACCGTCCTTTTAGCTCGAATGACGCGGCAGCTTTGAACACACGAATTGAATAAATGATCAAGTATTCGAATGACACGCTACCCCCTGCACTCTTAATTAAATTTCGAGCTCTGAGAACCGAACAGGCGGAAAACGTATCCAAGATTCCGGTAGCCATTATCGGGAGATCCACTTGAACAGAGTCGACATTCGAATGCTAATGGAACAAACCCCATCTCCTTCCAGCAGAGTTCTCGAGGAGGCTGGTGGGTTCCGGTGGACGTCGGAAGATGTATCGGGATGCATTCGCTTGTGAACTTTAGTTACAAAGATGTTCTCGAAGCCCTGATGTGTGTCAGGCACGAAACTGATTCGGTGGAAGATTCGGACGCAGTGGCTAGATGTAGGGTATGATTTAAGGCCAGAAGGATTTGATGAGAGTCCCGAGGTGAATAAAGGCTTTTAGGAAGTCTTGCTTTTATGTTGCATTATTTTCGTTCATTATAAGGAATATTTACTATGGATACTGATATTACAATAAACATATTTTGAATATCAAACTCTCTGTGGAATTATCGCCTCTAGTATCGTTGTAGGTTTCCTGAATACTTCTACAGATTCAGAAATATGCAAGACATGTATATGTGGGGAAATAGGCTCAGTCCAGCGCTGCATAACATAATATATCGAACTCAAAGAAATTAGGGGAAGAAATTAGGGCAATTAAGAAGAATTAGGGCAAAGAAATTAGGGCAATTTTAACACATTATTATGAGGCCCTGGAAATTTGAAAATATTAAAAGAAATGATGGAAAAGATTTCTAGCTTTTTACCAACAGTTTGAAGACTCTTTGAACTGTTGTTGGCCGTTGTTTTCTTATGCACAAATTTGGATAGTTAATGAGCATAACAGCCAGTCACAATAATCCTTGTTCATTCGGCTTAGTTCTGTGGTAATGGAGGGACTGGATGTAATTGAAAAAAGCATAATATAGGGAGTGAACAGCTGTCTTAATTCTTCACTTCGTAGTACATTTATATTATATGGTATGAAGATAAATATTCCCAATATTGTATAATATTGTTGCATATTTTGGATACTTGATATACTGGATAATATTGGCTAGCATGCTGTCTCTTGGTAGTTGTTGGGTTAGTTATTTTAAGGATTTTTCGTAAACACTCAATTTTTCACATTTTTCATTGAAAGCGTCCCCTGAACATATAAGTTGAGTGCATTTCATGCACACAACTTACTACCATTTATTGTGTATTCTGTCACCACTTCAATTCAAAAACTTAAAAATCATTGTAATTCTGACTTTTCATGTTTATGAATCCCTTATTTCTCCAACTTTACTGTCCAATGCTATGTTTTAGTAGCATGCAAAAATTACATGCATTAAACAAAAGTCTGCTTAACTATATTTCGATGAAATATTCCTCTAAAATTTATTTCCATTTACAATTTTTCCGTTATTAGTATATACTTCTAGACTTCAGTCATGGCTTAAAAAAATAGGTACATTTTCATTTTTGATTATTTTTTTTTATCATGAAGGGGAAAAAATAAGCTGTAAAATTAACACTCTTTGGTATTTGTGTTGGAAAAAAACACTTTTATATTATGAGTATCTATTCCTATTGCCGCATTGAAGAAAGACAGTCGAATCTCCATGGCCGATTGGTCATGGTACTGGTCTCGTGATCAAGAGACCTGGGTTCGAATCCGGCTAGAGACAATGCGATTAATAGTATATTTAAATACTTAATTCCTTGATTTTATGTTTTCCTTTATTTCATGTTCCAGAAGATACTGGGCATTTCTTTAGTTTACCAGACAAGTGTTCTGGACTTTTCTTACTGTCTCCAGAAGAGTATTCTGGAACTTTCTCTGATTGTATAAAAGCAGAAGATTTGTCAGTTACTGTATTCTCAGTTCTGAGTTCAGTTAATAAATTGGTTTAGCTCTACCTCTTGTGTGTGTCATTGAGTTCTATATTATAGTTCTACGTGACACTATTATGCAATATTACATAGTAGGAATTTTTTTTTCTTGGATATATATTTTTTATTGCTTATTTTTCTGTTCGTGCACTTACATCTGTGTGCTTATGCATATATCTATTCTAGGCAAATCCACATTTTTTTTTTCATTCGCTAAATCGTTTTTTTAGAACTACTGTGTGGATGTGAGTGAGTTTGAGGACGAGGTATAAGTAAATTAGTCACTGACAGTAATTTATTTTATCGGAATAAATAATATATAGAACAGAGGATAAGGTACATTCTTTATGTACTTTGCATCATAAAAGGTAGCAAAATAGTCCATAAAACGATAAAAAAATACAATTAGATGCATCTAAATTAACTATACATTTAATTAACATAATTTAGATGCATAAATAATTCATAAAACGATAAAAATAATTTATAAAATTGGTTTTTAGTTAAAATATGGGCATATAATTATCAACCCTCTGGCTGCGTAATTCTTAAATCACTATTTAGATCGATGTTTACAAATAAATTGAAATATTTTTCAAAGAAATTGAACTGACACTATATGTTACACGATAATAATATAATAAAAATCTGTAATCGTAAAAATAAACTCTCTAAACTGCAAAAGACGCGAGATGCAATAGAAAATTGATTAAAAATAATGGAAAAGGATTGTCAATCCGTGAAAATCGCGGGATACGTAGCTGGAAACGTTAATATTTAACTTAAGAAATTCCTTCTGTGCTAATAAATTTGTTAAAAAATGGATAAATGAAATTAAAATAGGGAACACACATTAAGGGCTGCAAACACTACTGAAATACTGAATATGAATTTTTTTCAGTACTGAAATATTGATTATTCATTAAAATGTAAAGATAATTTAGAAAAAATAGAATCGGTTTTGAAATTAGCAAGTTGCTTTAAAATCATTATAACTGCATTTTCTTTCATTGAATACTGTTTCTATTATAAAATAGATGCAGCTAATTTTTATTTTATTTTCGAAAAGAAGTTCGGAACTTAATACCTGTTATTGTTATTTGTAAACAAATTAAGTAGAATTTTAAGAATTTTGAGAAAAAAAAAGATTGGAAATCATAATTTGAATTTACATAATTTGAATATTCTCTCTATTTTCCTGATTCAGATCAACCCTGCTAGTTCTATACTGATTAGTCGGCTTTAGCTTTATTAATAGAGCAAATGAGAAGTGCAGGTTGTAATGTAAGTTATTGCCAAGTGCGCCCTCTGGCTTCAAATATCATTTCGTCATAGTTTGTCGATGATGAATTGTTTTTCCAAACAGAATGGCTTAGGAAGTTTACAGAAGGGAATAAGTCATTAAATTTTTACTCTTGCAGAATTTCAAAATTCATATTTTTTTTAAACCTATTTTATATTTATTGAACTCTGTATTAATTCGGATAAGAGATATATTGAAATGTACGAATACCATACATGAATTAAAATTTTGAGAAACTCGTTGAAGTTGATTTCGTAACTTATGTGGGAATTAAACCAATTAAATTACTGTGGTTTCCTTATCACTCTTAGTCAAAGTAAAGAAAGCAAGATATATAATGTAAGCATGTATGTATGAATTATATATATTTTGTATGTATTATATATGCATGTATGTACATATTGTATAACTTGAATACACATTACATATATGTATGCATGTATGCCTGCCTGCATGCATGCATGAATGAAACTAAGTTTATTTTTTGACTAGCTTCAGAATTGAATTTTTGTGTTCGAGCATTTGTCCGTTATTTTATTTAAAGTGGTTGTTCATATATGTGCGTTATAAGTAATAAACGAAAGTATATTGTCATTTGTAAACAAAAGCAATTGCAAGGAAAATCTTGGAAGAAAAATCGAAACTTAACACGTTTGAAGAATTGAATACTATATTATTTATTTTCATCATGTTGCAAAATAGCGTGAATGCAATTGCATTCAAATGTTAAGCCATATTGACAAGCATCCAATTTTGTATCGCCTTAATTAATGAATCCAGCAGATTTTTGTAAGTATTTAATTGGCCGGTTCATTAAGTATTAGTTTCATCTTTTCATCGTATATTTAAAAAATGTATAGATGACAAGCGCATCGTGTAATTTAGATGCATAATCCTATCAGCATCCGTTTGTCTGTCTTTGTAGAGTAAAAAAAATGTTAACCGTCAGTGAACATGATAGAATATTTTTAAAAAAAACTAAATCCAATTTGAAACGTAATTTTTTCAATATTTGGTATTTGTTTTCGCTTTTCCTATAATCAAAATCAGAGCATCGCCTTTTGAAAAATAAAAAATTACATGGTTGTTTCTAAACAGTAACTATTTTGATTGTTAGTAAAGAAAGGCATTTTTGAATTTTACTAACAGAAAACTGTCTCGGAATAATCATGTTCTATTGAAGCATTTAACTAGTCTACATTTATTTCTGATAGGCTCGAAACTTTTAACCCATCATGACATGCATATAAATGAGTTTCAAACATGTTTTCTCAATTTTAATCAGTAATAAAGTAATATACAACTTGACTTATTTTAAGTTTACAGTTCTGGAATAACACAATAGAAACTTTACTCACTTCTTGACCTATTAGAGATTTTCCAGTTTTGGTTTCAGTGACAATTGAATATTATAATTTTTCAAATTTAATCATCAGTCAATCGGTTCATTTATTTTAATTTCGATTCCATAATTGTGGTGCCATCTAGTAGCAATTTTTCAAAATAAATTGTTATGTTTTATAATATTTACACTAATGATTAAAAAATTTAATCTGAAGTTTGGTTTCTTTGCCCGCTAATAAAAATACAATTTTAAATGCAGTTGATTTTTACATTTTTCATCAAAAAAACTATTCTAAGTGATCTTCCCTGATTTATACGGCATGCATTGCAATTTACTTCACAATTAATGTGTTCTGTGCCTGTGAATAGAATATCTATCTAATTATATGACATTCTTTGATATACCTTAATTGCAATACAGAAGCATTTAATTAGATGTTGTATGAATGAATTATACAGATGTTACTCACATACGATTCACATGGTAGACAACATGTTTAGAAAACAGATTATTCATTTTAGGCTTCTTTCATCTAATTGTACTCAACATTTCATGTATATATAGAATTTTATCGGGATACATGATAAATTTTATTGATTCGTGACCTATTAATTTGATTGGTCATCGTATTTTCTAATTATAGTATTCACATACATGGAAGAATTAAAATAGATTCTGGTTCCCACAATGGTATGTTTGATACTTACATTGATAAATATTTGAGAAAGTGAAAATAAAAATTAAATTCTGAGCTTTTCAGACTTTTAAGAAGTTATTTTTTTTTTATATGTTCCTGAGGACAGTTCGACAGTCTGTGTATAGACTTCCTTCAAAATTTCAAAGATATCAACACGTTGTTATAGAAAAATCACATATTTAATCCGTTTCCTTTTTGAATTATTATATTGACATACAAATATAATTTGAGAAATGTTAAGACATCTGAAATGTTCTACTAGCACACATATATTGTACAATATCACATGATATTAAACAATATTCATAATATTGTATAATATTGTTTAATATTAAATGATAAAACATCGCACAATATTGTAAAAAAGGATATGCTACCTGAGTGTTAACTTTTTTCAAAATTTTAAGATCGAATTTTCTGTCAATGATAATCATTTATCTCTATGTATTCATGCATACGAGAAAGTAAAAGCATCAAATCAATTAATAACCTTTTCCTGTCATTCCCAACCGATTAACACATTGACTGACAGTTGAATCTCTTACAATGTAATTTATATGGGCTCCTCGGTCACCAGTGTTCCCCACGCAGTCAAGGTGTTAAGAAAAATACCTTCTAAATCTTCCAGCTACATAATGTGAGTAGTTTCAAACAATTTCTGTAGCTAATATCTTTTTTTCTATAATACAAAATCTTTCACATTTCAATCTCATTAATTAAATTATTAGTACAGTATGCAAGTTTAAAAAATAGGGCGAGTGGTACTTATAAAGCAATTCATTTCCAAAGTGATCGCTCAAATTCCCATTACATGCA
Source organism: Argiope aurantia (assembly GCA_026543865.1). Classification (NCBI taxonomy): domain Eukaryota; kingdom Metazoa; phylum Arthropoda; class Arachnida; order Araneae; family Araneidae; genus Argiope; species Argiope aurantia. The sequence continues at coordinate 23,854 of JAPMOR010026405.1, read as the reverse complement.
GATTCCAGCGGAAGTGTTACATTCAACTGTTATTTGCTGGAACATTAATTACATAACTCACCTGATATTCTTTTTTCTTGTACGTTCCACTGTTTTACCATTCTTTAAAAATACTATTGATCCATCTCACTTAAAGGCCCTGGTGTCTGAACTTTGCCACGAAACCCATGTCCCCGAACTTACTACTTGACGTGCATGATTGAGCAACAAAGGAAACAAGACATTACTTACTCTCTCTCCTCCCCAAAATCCACCGGAAGATTGACATTGCGTGTGATTGTGAACGATCACGATATGTCTGTAAATGCTAGGAAGTTGCTTTTTCACAAAACGTTCATCCCCCCCAGCCATCCGTGACTGTGTCATTTACAACTCGCCCCAAAATCGATAACAATAATACAAACTTCTCCTTACACAACTCGAGTATACGATACTCACAATAAATGACTGTAAATTTGCCATAAAAAAATCTGAATCGGACCTGGTACTTGTAACCGCATTGATATTTGAATCACGCAAATGGTATCTTAAGAGATCCAAAGCAAACATGTTTAAAATGCAGTGGTGTTTAAAATCCAGGACTTATTGTCATTCGTACTAGGATATAATGAGTGTTAAGCTAACATTGGATATAAACTATTTGATTTTGGAAGTATGTAAAACGCAAATATTTTGATCTGTTTGAATTTTCTACTAAAAATGCATTGTTGATTAAGTATTGATTTGTATTACTTTAAACAGGTTTGTATTTATGCATATAATGAATCTGTGGTAATTGACGAACATCAGATTATCTTTAATATTTATAGATCTGATGCTATAACCAGATGAAAGCTAAAATGCCTAAATCATGTAAAGTTCTTACGCATTCATTTAAACTTTATTATCCGATATTTTTTATCTTGATTCATCATTTGCTCCTTAATCAAGTAATATTATTCTCTAATATGTAATAAGGTCATATGGCTTCTAAAGCAATATAAGCCAGAATAGTTCATATTGCAGGAAATGTAATTTCAGTTATTCGTAGTAAAATGTACAAAATATTAAATACAAAGAAAAAAAATTAAGAAAACTCTTTATTGGAAATTACGCAATTCCAATAAAGTCTTTTAAAAGCCCTCTTTAAATAGTGTACTAAAAATTATATTCTTTTATTTTAATTGTTTTGTAACTTTTTGTCTTTAATTTTAATTCACAATCGACATTAATATGGATTATTTGCAACCGTTTTTAAAACTTTTTTCAAAATCTTACTAAGCCTTGCAACTTACATGGGAATAAGTTTATTTTAATTGGTAATTAAGCGTTGAAAATATTAAAATAATATATTGTTTTCAGCAGCACAGAAGTTAGGAATTTAAAAATAAAGATGAAAGATTTTTTTATATTAAAAATTCTGAATGTGAACCAAAAAGATGAAAGAATGATTTGCTTTAAGTAATATAATAGGAAAATAAAATCACAATAAATATTGTTTTAAAATCATTGCACGTTCATGAGGATGATGCCGTGTCCGGGTTACAACGGAAAGGAAGTGTAGTAGCTTCTGAGGGTAAAGACCCCTGAGCACCCAAGGGCAGAAGTCTGACTTCCAGCTCATATGAAGACGACACACACGCGCTTGCACAACCCCTTTATACAGGGAGGCTCTTTCACACATCTCACAGACAGATCACAGAGTGAAAGTCTTGAAACCGGGAAGCCCAGATCACGGGGAAGACGCTCCATCCCTCTTCCAGGACACGGTATTGCACGTTCATGCAATTTGTGATTAAATGTTTGCATTTAAAATTCGGAAGAGCGCGAGATGTGAATAAAAATATGACGTTTCTCTTAATTTTTTACTCTTACGATTTTTGTTGAACTTCCAGATTTAATTTAAAATTTTTAGATTTCTAACACGCTAGTAAAAAGGTTTTTTTTTTCTGAATAATTAATTGACCTCAAACAAAAAAATATACGCAGTAGCTATTAAAAATAATTCATCAAAAAGCAGAACACTCAAAACATTTTATTTTGACATAAGGTAAAATTTTCTTTCAATAACTAAACGAAAATATTTGTCATTTCTTGGATTAGGTTTAATAATAAATTAGAATTCGAAATAATTTTGAAATTCGCAATGTAATTTATCAAGGAAATCTTTTAATGTAGTTTTAGTGAAGACCACTTCTCAAAACATATTTCATTTTGACAGTAAGTTAATTCTGACGACTATGTTCTTTGACAGTAAGTTATTCCACACTTTAGATACACGCACTATTGAAAATTTTATTATAGCATTAAAGAAATAAAATTACTGATACATGGAAATTCATATATTCAAGACTCTCAAAACGACTTGAGCATAATAAGTTAATAAAGATATCATTTCCAATGACATGAAGATATTGTATATTATTCATGACATAATTCTCAAGTATATAAAACTTATATACAATATATAATTTTAAAGTATTATATCAGAAAATATATTAAACAATTTAGTTTACTAGAAATAATATTTATGGTTTAATAATATTGTCTGCAGCCTTATGTCTATAGTTTATCTTTGATATTAAATTTCTCACTTTCCAAAATATAATGGCATTCATTTGTAACTTAGAATGCAATATTTGAATATCGGATCTCTATATTAAGAATGATCTTTAATATCGTTTCCGCTTCATTTATATAGTACAAATATATAAGATATTTGAAGACAAATGTTATATATTACCTATGCCTCTGTTTCTTAGAATAAACTTTAAATATTTGTTTCAAAATAAAACATTATTGTTACTTATTTTTATTTGTGCATATCAGCTTCCTTGCTGCATCTGTAACGCCTTCAAGTAAAAATTTTATTTTAAAAATATTTAAATACAATTGTAATAATTGTATTTAAATAATAATTTAGCATGTATAATAAATAATATACATGTTCAAATATTATACGTCTACATAATAATATTTGAAATTATAATCCAAACATTTAGAGTTAAAGAATTGTTTAAGGATATAAATGCATGGGTTTTGGTTGAATAATATCTTTCATTTTTATTCTTAGAAATTAGGCAGGCATTTTAATTTTTTTGAAGATGTATTATAGATTACGATCATAAGTAACAATAAATATGTATAAGATAAAAGAGACAACAATGCAATCTCGGCTGTTATTAACTCGAAAGAGGAATTTTCCCTCACTTCAAAAGTGAAAATACTAAAACATGTTGAAATTTCAGTTATCTGCCGTTCTTATTGATATTCCCTCTGGCAGAACGATATCAATTCATCAGTTAAGTAATTAGATGTTAAGAGGCTTGGGAAAAAACCACGATTCAGCGCGGTCCGGAAGTTAAAAGTATTTTTTATGTTTTGAGAATTGAGAAAAGGAATTATTTTTAAAATCGCAGAAAAGTAACTTATTACATACATATAAGTAAACTGACGAATTTTAATAAGTAGGATTATAATCATTTAACACAGCGATTCTCAACCTGTAGGGCGCGCCCCCCTAGGGGGGAGGTGCGAGAATATTCAAGAGAAAATATTATTTTAAAAAATGATTAACTGACTGAGAGGAAAGCACACATACACATAAAAAACGAAATACATTTCGACATATTTAATAATTTATTAAAGTAAAACAATTTACTAAATGAAAACTTACTTAATCAAAATTACTAAATTAAAAACAAATTTAATAACTATTAGTGACTTCCTTGGGCCTGTCTTGCAGAGCAAGGTTTTTCGAAGGAAGGCTTAATATTAGAAATAGCCACACTCAGTTCTGTTTCTATATTTTGTCTTCAAAGAAGCCACAGCAGAAAATCCAGTTTCACAAATGTAGGATGTTGAAAATGGTAATAGAATGCGAAATTCACTTGTTTTTAGTGCAGAAAAATCATCCTCTACTCCTGCCCAAAATTCAAATAGTGATTTATTAATAAATTTTCTTTTAGTTTCGCCACTTGTCGTGAAGTCTATGAATTTTTCTTCCTTCGGGAGTTTTATGAAATGGATCCCTAACCCACTCGTAACTTGCTATCAGTTTGTCGTCAGCAAGAAAATACTTTTTAAAATTCTTTGCCAACATGGCTAAATGATTTTCAATGGTTACAAAAACAAATTTTACATGTTTTCATCAACCTTGTAAGTTTTAATGCAATCATCCACATTTGCAAACATTGTTAGGTTTTTTTGCTTTAAATTTCTGCTCCACAATTCCTATTTTCTACAAAAAGCGCTAACTATATCACTCGCATCTAACATATGAGTATTTGCTCCTTGGAGTTAAAGTTATTTAAATTCTCGAATATGTCGACCAAATAGCTCAATTTCATCTCAAATAAACCGTCGCCAAAATTTTCGACCTCCGGTATGTTTTCTTCTTCTAGAAAAATGGAGATTTCTTCTCTTAATTCATAAACCCGTTGCAAAAATTTCCCACATGATAACTATCTTGCCTCGCAATAAAATAGTAATGCTGAATGTACTGAACCCATGTCTTTACAAAGTGCGAAAAAGATCCTCGATTTCAGGGATCTCATTTTTATATAATTTACTACAGTTACAACCGTAGTTAACACAGTATTCAGACAAGGGCTCATTTCTTTCGAAGCCAAAGCTTCTCTGTGGGTCATGCAGTGTGTCTAGACGCACTGGGGTGGTTTTTGTTTTACAAGTGCTTGTATACATTGGAATCTTCCGGACATAGAATGAGCACCATCGGTGCATATTCTGACGCAATTTTTCTATTCTATGTTTGCCTCGTTCATAAAGTCATTTAAAATAGCAAATAATACGAGCTCTGTTGTTTTGAGTTCTATTGGTTTGCAGAAAAGTAGTTCTACTACTAACATATTATCGCGAAATCGAACATACACAATTAAATGAGCATCTTTATTACCATGTGTTGCTTCATCAAGCTGTATTGAAAACAATTTGTCAAGCAACTTCAAGAAAAGCTGACACTGTACATCTTCAGCTATATCACCAATTGACGAGCAACAGTATCATTTGAAAGAGGTATGGACTGCAATTGTTTTGAAAAATTATATCCAAACAAAGTTTCTACAATCTTAATTGCTGCTGGCAAAATAAGCTCTTCACCAATGGTGTGAAGTTTTTTACACCTGGCGTTTTTATATGAAACCTTGTAAGATGCAATTAATGCTTTTTTATTCACAGACAAAGTTTCTTTTAAAAATGATTTTTGCTTTTTATATGATTTTAATTTTAATTCGAATAATTCTCTGGGTTTGTGGACGTACTCAGTATGAAGCGTTTCCAAATATCGCTTAAATTTATTAGGTTTCATGCTGTCTGCGTCCAACATTTTTGAGCAAATGATACACAGGGACCTTTCTTCTTCATTTACTTCAGTACTGGTAAACCCAAAATTTAAGTATTCTTGAGAATATTTTCTTAATTTTATTTTCGGAACCACGCTCGTCTGTGTACTTGCTATCGTATATAGCTCGCTTACTTTTGCTTAAAAATTTATCCGTGAGTTTGCATAAATCTGCTGCCGTGGATATTTAATATGGTGAATTGCAATTAACACGAAAACCTATACAACATACACATTCACGATAGATTCGATAGCGATAGAAGGATCACCTCCAATGAGACTGGCTGGAATTGAAACTTGTGTTATCGAAAATTTTCATTCTTCCTATGAGAAAACATTTGCTCGGCGCATGCTGAAAACGACATCGGTCGTGGGGATTCCATTCCACAAACATTACTTATTTTTTTTCTCTTTTGTTTAGTCATGCTTCGGTTTTATTTCTTTTATTATTCGAAAAAATGTATTCCCAGTTTCTAAATTTAGCTCACTCCATCTAGGTTAACTTTCATTAACGAATTTTTCTACTTTCATATTCTTTTAACGTTATCTCCCTGTTTGGCTTTCATTTCAAATATAATATTTAAAATTTTCCCGCTTTCATTTGCTTCGTCTGTTCACTGCCCGCTTTGCAAAATGCCAGATGTGGTTTCTCGCCAACATTAGCGCTCTTTTACTCTTGTTTTGGCAGTTAGTTAAAAATAATTTAAAAACAGAATCCAAAATACTCAATATACATTATTGTTGTATACATTTTATTGTAAGCTGGAGGCGCGATGAAAATTGCTTGAAAACTGGGCCACGAATACTGAAAGGTTAAGCAAAGCTGATTTAACAAAAATGTGTCGAAATTAAAAATTGGAAATTTCTTGTTTCATATAATACACATTTATGGACTCCTATTGCTCGCGTTTACACGAATGACTTATCATTAAAAAAATTGGGTCTGAAAATTGTTCAGTTTTCCGAATTTGATTTGAAATATTAGTACGAAGTCACTGCGTTACAGGAAAAAGATCTACAAACCGTCAATAGTTTTTTTTTTCATTCAAGTTTATGTTTGCAATATACTTGTTGCTTAAGGACAATTCTGGGGAAAGCCTTGGAAATTAAAAATGATGGTCAACATTTTATCCAATAAGCCTTAGAGTATTCTTAATCACTCAGAACTGTTTGACCTCTAATTAAAATAAGAACTGGAATCAGGCTTACATACATTACTTATGTTTGGTGAATCGAGTCTCCACTTTACAGTCCCTTAATCTTGTTTGGTGAATCGAGTCTCCACTTTACAGTCCCTTAATCTTGTTTGGTGAATCGAGTCTCCACTTTACAGTCCCTTAATCTTGTTTGGTGAATCGAGTCTCCACATTACAATCCCTCAATCCTGTTTGTGTCAGATCTGAAACAAGGTCTGTGTCAATTTATATCACAAGATTTGGCGATTTATGAATGGTAATCATACAAATTGTAAAAATTTAGATAAAATGTTTATATATCTTTGATACAGCTTCTATTATTAAGTATAATTTCTTGCCAGAGATATAAAATTCAACGAAAACGCATATTAGTATCTAGTTAATTCTGATTAGGTACCACTTATGTTGATGGTTAGACGGGGAAGATCTTGTTGTTTTTAAAAAATATCTGGTGCAATTTTCTAGTCAATGCCACGAAGTGGTTCCTTTATCTTGTAACATTTTTGTGGTGTGGCATATGCAGCTTTTTTTTTTTTTTTTTTTTTACTTTTTAATCATACCAAAGTTTTTATTCAGAACGTATGACATACTGATTTAATACACCGTTTATAGATTACTGATTAATGTGCAAAATTTTATTGCACATGCGTTAATCACATTGTTAGTTGGATGGAAGAGCCTATTTACTGGTAAATAGTTTTGATTAGTAGCAGCGTGTGGAAGAAGCAGTTCCGTTTTAGATTGTATACACATGCCGTTTTATGTTTCCCTTTAGATTTCGTTTCTTAGATACATTTATATCTTTATACACATGCCACTGTTATATTTTTAACATTTTTTTGTTTATATCGATATAAAATTGCAATCCTTTACTTGTAATAAAATAACTAACTTTTAGCGCTGATTGAGTTGAAAAGAAACTGGACACATTTAAATCCATCCGATTCTTAGTATTTGATTTTCCAATACCGTAATGTTTTAGGCTCTGATAAATATTTTTTCTTTTATTTTTCCTTATCACATTTTCGTCCCAGAAAGTCACCGATGAATTCTTTATGATGTCACGGATCAAATCTTGATAAAATAAAGCTCCCCCATTTCCTACAAAGTCAGCGGGAGGCATCCTTACAGGATTAGACCACCATATTGATTGACGATGTATAGGAAGGAGAGATCTATTTTAGTTTGGAGCCACTTATTGCATTAGAAATACATTACTGGCCCTTAAATAGATGTTCGGATGTTGTCTGTAATCTCCTAGGAGAACACGTAGAAGTGCCTAATGTTGTTGGAAATCGCAACGTGTTCAAGTAGTTGAAGAGGTCTTATATACCTTAATAATCAGTCAAAAAAATTGTTATTTTTGTCTGTAATGAATTAACACTTTAATAGTACATAAATTTATAACTAAGTACTCATTTTTTAAAAAATATTTTGATTTAAATAAAATATTTTCATTAATGTATTCATCAAAATATTCATTGAAAGAAATTACCAAGATGCTAGGATATGAGATTGGTTTCTATTATATGAATGAAAGCTTAAAGAGTATTCAAAATTTGAAAATCAAAATTATATATTTTGGGTCGTATTATTTTGTATTGTTTAGAAAAACTCCAAATAAAATACTGTTTCTCAGGAGTGATTCCACAATTTTATATGCCAACACAAATATATTATTATTAAAAATTTTAATTTTTTTCAATATTATACAAATTGTTTAAATCCATTTTGAAGATTTCGTAGAAGTTAATGACCTCCTTTGGCCTGAGACCTGGGTTTCGGTTTGATCGAACAAATTTTGAATCATGTACAGATATATATGATGATATCAGAATCGGCATCTTTTCAAAATGCCCATTCTAAAATAAGCTAATATTTGATAATAAGGACATTTAGCTCAAAGCATTATTTTATGTAACCCATAAAAAAGTAACTTCTTACTTCTCGCTGTTAGTAAGTTTTAAAATTCAATAAAATATATCATTCTAACCTGTGTTTTCTTGACTGCATGTATGCGCAAGAGTCATATTCGCATTTGTTTTGATATGAAGCTCACATTTTTCTTTGATAAGTAGGTATCATGCAAGCAGTTAAGCGTCATCAACGGCGTGAGATGGGAAAGTGATATTTGGTGCGCTAGTTTTTGAATTTTTGAGATAATTAGGATCATAGAATTTAGTAAAGACACTACTACATTGTATGGTTACCTATGCAAAGTACTATTAAATTGTATGGGTGCCTGTGCAAAGTACTACTACATTTAATGGGCGCCTGTGCAAAGTATTAATACATTGAATGGACGCCTGTGCAAAGTACTAATACATTCAATGGGAGCCTGTGCAAATTGCTTGCTTGCAATGATGTACTAAACACTGCTTATACACTGTTTCTTTAATGCAACAGTTTGGCCTGCTTCAAACTATATTCCTGTGCTAATATGAAACAAGTGTTTTTATAAATTGACTTGAATTGGATCTCGTTCACCCTTTTATTTTACTAAAACTATTTTCAAAAACCCCTTTTGCAGTACTTCGTGAATTTAGCAAACATTTATTTCATTATAAAATGCTTAATATTCCTTTAAAGTTTTTAAGCGACATTTTATGGTACTCTGTAGATTTTTATATTATGTGAATGATTATGCACTGCGCGTTATCTAGAGCTTCTAATCAGTTATATAAAGGAACTCGTAACATTTTCACATGCCGATGGTTAAAAAATTCCCTATTAGCACTAAATATTGTATATCTTGTATATCTAAATATTGTATATCTTCACGATGTTGGACGACATTCAGAATACCGGCCAATATCTTGGATATCGTAACAATGTTTCTTTGCATTTTCTGTTAATAGGGTTTAATCAAGAAGGAATTAAAGACTTTTTTCGTTTGCAGTTGTCACAAAGATAAAACAGACTTGTGAAATTTGGCACTTCTTTTAAAGAAAAGTGGGTAGCTTGTATATTGTTTAGCTATTCATTTTCCATTGGCTGTTGTTTTTTATCAAAATTTTTAAAATAGGCATTATATTGAACATCTGTTAGTCTTTTCACACCACACCGATTTGAAAAAAAGCAGCAATTATTACTACGAACTTTGTTTCTATGTATATTATTCCGCTCAAGATGTCTTCTCCTATTAAATAGAACAGTTTTATAATACATATTTGAAATTATCTGTTTTCCCATATCTGTACCGTTTTCGAGATAGGAGCATGAATTCCGATGCTTTTCGTCAGATGGCGCTGTTACTAATTTCGACGCATTGCCCTTTATTTATATAGCAAATTTGTAGCAATATTTGTTTTCAACTTAATATTTTGTTAATGGATATTATTGAGCTTCCAGTGATTAATTCATCTAAATTCCTGAAAATTTTGAAAAAAAAAATTTGCATTTTAATACGTATATTAATAAAAGTATATTGCAATTTCCAAAGCGGTATGTGCGCCCTTTTAACTTATAATCATAAACCTCAGTCTTTTAATATTCCTTTCCTCAAACTTTAATTAAATTCTGGAGTTTATTTTTAAATATCCACCTGCTGCATTATTCAAATCCTCCATCAATAAATTTGCTGAACTTTGTTTTAATTCTCTTGATGAATTATGAAACAACACGAAAACTGCATTACTGTTCTCAATAAATGTTAATATTTTTTTTGCTTTATTTAACAATAATGATGACGACCGTAATAAATTAAGAAATATGATAATTAGATGTTTAATTTATTGGGATTGTTTTAGACGCTTAAGCAATGCATGCACAGATTCTGGAATTACTTTTTAACATGCTTAAACATGCAAATGTGCTTTGCCTTTAAGTTTCACAAGGAAAAAAAAATCAGAAATTCAAATGGATGTAAATGATCATTTAGCCAGACTAAAACATTATGGTCCAGTGGGAACAGCGATTACAGCTTTTCTAGCATTTGTTTCGACACTGTTTAGTTCCAAGGTCTTAATCTTAAAAGAATAAAATTGTCACAAATCGTATTTAACCAGTTTATTTTTCAAATTAATGAATTAGTTAATTTACAAGAATGTAATACTTGCATTTACTTCAATTGAATTGTATTTTGACTTGGAATAAACGAATAACACCAATTTTATTGGTTTAAATTGTTGAGCTGAGTATCCAAAACTGGCTTCAATGTTTACACCCTGTTATATTAATGGATATGGACTGGATATTATTTTGATATTAATGAAAACTCTATTAAACTGAATGGAAAATGTTTAATTTAAAAATTTGTAGGTATTAAAAAGACTTACTAATTTAACTGCAAAATTTTAATTGGTAACTTAATAAGATTTCTCAATTCTAAACCAGAAGCCAGGCAAGAACTATTAATTTCTTTTATATATTGCTATTTTCACATACACCCAACAGATTTGATATCAATATTTCAGCATTAGTCGTGACTTTCGTTTATCTCACCCGTTATTGGAGAATGGAGTCAAAATGACTTCGCGTTGTTCATTAGCTCTGTTACCACGTGGAGTTTTGTCCTTGAATACAATCATCACCTCAGTACCTTCAAATTGTTCTTTCAGCAGTAGGTTGGCAAAAGTCTAAATATGAACACTTGCATACAACCGAGTTATTCTTTTTTTAAAGTCTTTGTTGTTAATAATGGAGTTATTGATTCCAAATATCAGAAAGTGCTTTTAATTTGAATAATTTAAAAGGAATAAAGAAATATTTTTAAAATGATATTTTAAAATATCGGATTTTTCATTTTTGTTTGTCAAATTCTAACAGTCATTAACATTAGTGCGATTCCGAAATATCTAAACGAATTAAATATTCATTAAAAGATTGTTTAGGATTTTCTTATAACAATTAACATTTTTAATAATAATTTTTTGAATATTTTTTGGAAATTGCATGATTTCCAGAATGTATAGTCCTTCCAAAATAAATTCCAATGTTGTTTAGAAAAGACAAAAAGTAAAATAGCAATGGAGTCATTTTGGCTTCATGTGTCTAACCGCATGAGGAAATTCATGGATTTTTGATATAATCTTTTAAGGAGTTTTTATATAATCTTTTATTGATTAAAAATATGCATTAAGACTGAAATGAAAACTTTTGCTTATTCGATAACAACCTTTATTTTAATGTCTATTCTTTCCAAACTTATTTTACATATGCTATGTAACTTTTAAGTACAGGGTGGAAATAATTACTTTGAAATGGTCATAAAAGGAAAACTACAGGTCCAAATGTTACCAAACTTGGTAATAGATTAAAGAAAGTCATGGGATTTTCTTTTCCGCCCCCCTTCTCCCTGAAAAATTTCAAAAATCACCTCGAGAGGGAAATAGCGCTGTATGCAATATTGTTAAGCAAAATAGGACATGAAGACATCGGTTTAAAATGTGTTTTATCGTTTCTGAAACATGTTACAAAGCATGTTCAATATGGCGTCCGCCATTTTCTGAATGGAAGTTAAATTACATTACTGCATTCTCAACAGTAGCTTTTAGCATATCAGGAGGGATTTTACGCACATGTCGGTGTATCGCATCTTTCAGTTCCACCAAATTGTTTAGATTATCACGATAAACAGTGCTTTTGAGATAACACACATTGAACATGCTTTGTAACATGTTTCAGAAACGATTAAACACATTTGAAACAGATGTCTTCATGTTGTAGTTTCTTTTAAAATGTTGCATAAAGCGCCATTTCCCCCCTTGGTTGCGAATTTTTGAACTTTTTTTGGCAGAAAAGAAATTATCATGACCTTCTTTAAACTATTACCAAGCTTGGTAACATATGATCCCCTAGTTTTCCTTTTATGGTAATTTCAAAGTGGACTTTAATTATAACCACACTGTATTATAATAGCAATTTGAAATCTTTTTTCTACATGCAATACTTAATAAATATTAACCCATTGATTAAATCCATTTGTAATATAAGATGATGAATCATGATGCCAGCGTCTTAAAATTATATTTCTTTTTTTCGTACTAAACATTACATTTCCATTTGAATCTATTGAACAGATGGCGATACATTTTGGTACCGCCTATCCACCAGCTCATAACCCAGTATTATGACATAACCTTTCAACCTCTCCTTCCGCCGTCCACTGCATTTGAACGGAGAAATAATTACAAGAAAAAGATCCTACCTTATGCTCCCAGTGGACACAGTTCCACATCGATCCGTCTAAGTCCCGGTTCGGAAAAGGGACCGGGGGTGGGACGTCCTTTTCCCTTGGCTGCCGGAAGAAGTGGGGCCATTGAAGTGAAGTGAAGAGTAAAGACGGATGATGGAAAGCCACTCTTATGGAAAACTGGGATCTCTCTTTCCGTTTCTTCTCAGACTTTTTTTCGTCTGAGTGTCTATCTTGTCACCCTTTTCGTTCAGGTTTATTTTGTCCGACTTCTTCTTTTGTTAGGGCGCGGAGACTGTCCAGCGATTTCTTTGTGGTTCTTCGGTCCCCGCTTCGTATTTCATCTCTTCGCGGCCGCTGAGGTTTGTTCTGCTGTTTGTACTTGTTTTGTTCTTGGGGACAGAATGGAATCTTTTTTTCCCTCTTTGTCTCTTTTACGGAAGCTGTAAGAGGATTAATAAAAGTCAGTGATGGAATGCAGTGGCGTAACTGGATAGTATGTGGCCAACGACTTCGGGGCAAATTAAAAAAATTAAAATTTCTATCATTTATTATAAAAGAGCTATTCCTTAACACGTTGAATTTTACACTACATTTCTTTCGATGCAACTTATATGATCCCGTGTGTCAGCGGGAATTTCCACGGCAATCAAGGTGTTAATTATTCTTTGTAATGTTGGTAGCTTATTTTAAAGGTGAAAATTCATATAATATCCCACAGGAGATAAAAATATGTGGGACAGATTTTAAACATAAATAAAAATTTAAATAAATTGGGAAAAACTGTCTACTGGAAGAATATCCAATAAAAAAATGCAGTTTTCAAACATATCGGGGTGATGTGTTTTAGTGGTAATGATACCATTGTACAAATACATCGGTGTCACTACTACTAAAATCTATGCATTTCAATATAAATAACTTTTAATACTAATAAATTCGTCAAATGAACAAGCATTTTTTATTTCCCCTCAATAAAGTTTCATCATTGTAACTTAATATATTTTATTTGTTTTTACATCTGAAATATGTTTTTCTTTAGAATCTTTTATTTCCAAAATTTAGCGCTAATTTTTTTGAGACAGTTGAGACCTTCTGCGAATTTGAAAGTTCCTTTCGATTATTTCCTGATGTACTATATTGATTGTATATCGGGAATGACTGATTGATGACTTATATTGAACGGTTTGTTAATGCATATATCTATTAGCACCTATTTATTATGAGTTTAACATCTTAGTGATATCAATATAATATACTTACAAATAAAATCGTCTTGTAAAATCGAAATTCTCTATTATATTAGTTTATTGTTTCTTAAATTCCTCACTAGGTGTTGCTATTGCGCAAGTTGAGTTCGAACTCGCTACGTGAGGGTTTATAGCCAAGTAACAAAGCCACGAGACAAAAGTGTACACTCCTTTCCGGAGGTTGTTATCTGGCTTATGAAATTACCACCATACTACTGATAGGGAATCGAAATTTATTCAAATCAATGAATTAACCCTTAATGACCCAGAGTTTCAATTTTGATACCAAACTTTTAAACCGAATGTTTACATTACTATTAGTTTTTTTATAGGTTGGCTGTACGTATTTTACTGTTGTATAATATTCTTTCCAACGAAATTAAAAAAAAAATCAAATGTCATTATTGTTTTATTTTATCTATGACATATTACTTGCGCGGCAAAGTGAACAAGTAAACACATTTTACTAAAAGTTTTGTTGAATACAAATTTGATATATTTTCTTTTTCTGAAGAATATAAGTGAATATATTATTTTCGCTATGATATAATTATTTTTTGCGAGTGCATGTTTTACTTAAAGAAACTAGTGCTATTTTTGTGAGCATCAATTTTGATACTTCAGGCATTCCGCCCTACATAAAACCTACCTACTAATTCTTTGGCTATTTTTCCCTCCATCTAGACCCTCAAGCAAACACAGTAATATTAAAAATAAATCACTTTCGTAAATCAGGCTACTAAGGGTTAATTGATAGTTAAGGCCTTAAAATATTATTACAATGCATTGCCAAGAAGAAAGTGCAAATGTGGAAAATTTCAAATAGCCAACACATCAGGAGTTATGATAAAAATCTCTTTTAAATATCTCTTTTTATAAATGCAAAACAGATGATGTGAAGAGTTATAAAAAATGATTAAATAATTCAGCAACGAGTCTTCATTTTTCATTCGAAAATAAATTCATCTGAAGCATTCTGAAACTTAATTTTTTTAAAGAAAGTTTCTATTATTTTAAACTTTCTCTAATGTATGGGGGACTTCATTAGTTTCTGGAGTTATTCCAATCTCACTTTTGAAAAAGACGGGCCACATTTTTTCTTCATTTCTTTTTATTGTTTACATTTCCGAAATTTGTATTTTCATCGCCTTATAAAACGGGAAATATTCTAAGCTAGAGAGTAAAATTTAAAATTGCGCAGCTCTAAGTACTCGTAATTCGAGGTATTATTATATTTAATAATTTATATTTTATTTCTCAAAAACATTTTTAAGTCACTACAATATCTTATTGTTAAATAAAATTTCTCATTTCAAGCTTTCACTTTAATATAAATTTCTAGTATTTATTCTGAATAAAACATGTATTCAATGCGTGTAAAGCTTTGATTCGGCATGTCTTTAAGTAAGGAGCAAAATAGTGCAAATATAGGGCGTTAGAAAAGTTCTGGGCTCATTTCAAAACAGTTAATTTTGTGAGAATACAAAATATATTTTCTAGCCATATGGTAACTATTAAAGTTAAATCTTTGTTATGAGATCTTTTTGAATTTGTATGTAGATGCAATTTTTGCTCTCTCGAATACAAGAATCTGAAAAATTCTGTTTACCTTACGAACTGCTTCAGCTCCTACAAAATAGTACCAGATCTCTAATTCACTTAATCTTTCATATAATGTCACATGAAAAATAATTTAGATTGGATGATACGGCTACTCAGACTATACGTAAGTTCTTTTAACGGATTTTGGGAATAAGTTTGGAATAAGTTTTGGATGCAGTAACAGTAATATTGTATATCAAGAAACACTGTTCAATTTACTTAATCTGTGTTTTATACTGATTACTTTCTATTAATTCTTTTTAATCTTATAAATACGACCAATATTTTTCATATATATTTTATTTATTTCAGTTAAACGAGTTATTCAATATTAATCTCTATCCCATTATTATCCAATCTTAATCTGCATCCTTTATTTGTGATTAAAAAAAGTATAGTCCAACCTCTATTAATTAAATTTCAATTTATTAAAAAACTCTATGCACCGAACCCTTATTGAAATAATGTATTTTCATTAGAAAAGCAATTCATGAGCACCTAATAAAATTTGAATATATCTAACAAAAGAATTATTTTTATAATTTTTTGAACAATCTATTAATTTTTTATAATATAATTAATTAATTAAAATATTTTAAAGGAAAAATGTTATAGATTTTCTATCTGAAAAGTCTCAATAAATTATCAAATCAATGATAAAAAAAATCCATGGATCTTTTTACAAAAAGAAAAAAAAATTAATGAAAGGGAAAAACGTTTCATTGATATTTAATGCAACAAATTAACAGACAGAATAATAAATATTTGCAGTATATCTTATGCTATTCTTTCTCTTGTAAAATAGAAAGCGGGCTAAAAAAAATATGTTAAAAACATGTTTTTTAGACAAACATATATTATTTATCATTCACCGTAAACAAATTTGAAAATAAAATACCTATTTAAATATTTGTAATGATTTTTTGATAATATACTTTTGTGAATTCTTCTTTAATCCAAAAAATGTATTTATTGTTTTTAGTAAAATAAGAGGAAGAAAAGATTGCAATATATGCTATTCAATGTTGAATTCTCTTTAACGACTTTTTTTTCTTCTGGAAACTTCCAGTGTGTTACGTAAAAGTTTATGTATCAGACTGAAAGTTATGTTTATCAGTTATTTTTTGTATTATTCAATATACATTTGCACTTATAGAATGCATTTAAATCCATTTCTTTCCAATAATTCAATATAAAATAAAATTCCTGTTCTATCGCTTAATTAACTTAAATTGAGTTACTAATTGCATCAAAAAGTTATGTAATCAATAGGTAGTCCCTGTTCAACAACCTGTTACCCCAATTACATTATTGCTACAAAATAGAGGCACAAATTGAGACTCGTCCAATTAAATAATAATCAATTGTAAGCCATCATAAGATCACAAGTAGAGTGTCATTTTCTATTTCTTTCAAAGCATTCATTTCAAATGTAATTCAATTTCGGTAATGTAATTCGTTGTTAATAAATATAAATTTATTCTGGAATTTCATATTTATTTACTCCATATATTTCAATGAAACATATTTATTAATGTAATATAATTTGTGATTCATAAAAGCAAATGAAATAATTAAAAGTAGGGGAAACTTTCGCTATTGAATTGAAATAAACATTGGCCTTTTTGAATGCAATAAGTTTCAGATACTTTTCCCGATTAATATTAATTTCATATCCATTCATGACATATAATGCAATGAGACTGAATAAATAATATTATATAATTTGCAATTGAGAAAAATGACATCGGAATAATATAATAAAATTAATATATCTGCAACCGAATAAAGTAATTTAAATTGGCTGTTAGAAAGTAATAATGATTATAGATATTTTCCCAATTAATTTGCGAGTATGTCATTTATTAAATGGAGAATATATACGACATTATTCTATTTTCAAAACAAGTTGGGCATTTTCACTTTGAATCAAAAGGGTGAATCTCATGACGCAAATAAAATCTAGAATATTTTTTGGGGAATAGTTGCCCAAATGGACAAACCATCATTATAAATATTACTATTCAAAAAAGGTAGACTTATTACTTATTACATAAAGCATGACTGGAAATTTTCAAACATTCTCATAGGAATATAAATATGTAGAATTATGTAAAAGAAAAATTAGTATTATGCTAATAACTAGCACTTTCTGTGACTAAAGTGTTCATCAGGATTTTTTATCCTTTGTTTTCAAATAATATTTTATTCATAATAATTACTCTACTGGAGAAACTGGGAAAAACAGTACACATTTTCTCCAATAAAGTGTTTTTAAATAAAAGAGTAGGATTTAATATATCTTATTCTTTTATTTAGGATCTAATGGACAATAAATTCAATCAATAGATCTAATTGATAATAATTTTCTATAGGATCTAATATAAAGCTCAATGTGTGTTTGTGTGTGTGTTGGCGCTCTACAGGCCAGACCGTTTGACCTACAGCTACCAAATTTGGTACATGTATAACTTAGAGGTCGGGAATGTGCACCTGGGGGCCTATTTTTAAAATTTTTAATTAGAATTTTAATTATTAATTAAAAGCTAACTTTCCCGCCAAAATCTTCATTTTCCCCATCGCCAAATGAGTAAGGCTTCAGTTTTCCCCCCACTCTAATAAGGCTAGGCTTAACATTTTTCCGCAGATTATTTCAAACGATTCTGTTTATTTTCTTAATGTTTGATGCATTTAAAATTAAAATTGTTAATTTATCGATCTTTCAGATTCATTCTGAAGTACTCTTGAATTAAAATAAAACCGAATAAAGGAAATTAAAAATTTCTAATCCGCATAGCGTTACCCCAACTAGTGTAGAAAAATTCACGCATTTGCGTTACCGTAACCGACGTTGAAAATTCACGTATGCGCATTGTGTTCTGAAAGTTGCAATTATTATCAACGGATGCAGACTTAATTGAAATTATTTTTAGGTTAGTTGTATGTTTTTGTAATTAAATTGTATTTATGTTAGTTATATATTTTTTGTATATGCTTATAGTTTTAAGTACATCGTTTTTTAAAGTAGTTTTTTTAACCTGTTTTCAACCGATTATTTTAAACGATTCGTTTTATTTTCTTAGTGTTTGATGCATTTAAAATTAAACATTGTTAATTAATCGATCTGCTCATGATTAATATGAGAAAATTTTGTTGACAAATTTTTGAGATATTACATAAATTAAAGATATTCTTTAGTATCCATAAAGTGTAAACGGTCAGTGACTCTGTTTTCAGTAATCATATTATAAAAAATGCTTTGCTTCAGTAAAAAATACTATTATATTAAATGCAGATTAATCATTTCCACTTTAATTTAAAGCATAAATTTTACGACAGCTAACAGAAAATTAGAGAGATACATATTACGTTATGACTGAAAGCCTTTATAATATTATGAGTGAATTATATGACTATCAAAATTTGAAGTTTTAAAATATTTTGACGAAGAATCTATTAAAGTAGGAATTGCATAATATATTTAATTATTAAAATTTTAACGAACATTAAGATTGGCGAACCGGCTGATCGCCAAAGGCGGCTAGTAGACAATAAATCATTGTTATATTAATATCTTTACACTTTCTCAGTTTATTAGGTTCATTAGGTTTTCTAATGGGGTGAAGCATGCGACACACACCCACATACACACGCATACACTTGCACGCACATACGCACTCCTGTATTACCAGATAATTTCTTCTAGATTAAATTTATCTATATATTTCGATTTTTTTTTCACCTATGAGAAATCTAAAGTAAAAAAAATAAAAAATCGTTTGTATCGTAGTTTTTCTGCTTAAATAGAAAGTGGCCCTTCCCAAGGAATGTCCTATAGAACCGCGTCGCAAAATATTTCTGTGGTTAAAATAAAAGAATATATAAATTTATAGATAATTCTCCGGTATTAATGATTTTCTTCCGTGTAGAATTAATCATATTCAAAAAAATTACAAACTTAAGAATTAAAGATAAAAAAAAGATGCAAAATTCATGCAATGAAGAAAATTTATGGTTTGTTAGTTGTATGTAAAATAGATTTTCAGAAGAAAAAAAAATCCGCTGTAATAACAGATGTGAAGAAACAAATACTAGAACATTAATTGATTTGAAGAATTTAAAGAATATTATTGCAATATTCTGAGTGTCCTGAAATAAACTGTCAGTTTTCAAAAATACATAACAGGAGATGGACAAGTTGAAAAAAAAGTTCTTGCAGCAAATTTATCTGACAGGGCATAAATTTGTCCCCCTACAGTGTTTAGTTTTAGTTCAAAAAGTATGCGATAGAGGGCACTAGAAGTTCTTCCCGCATACAAATGAACAAAATACGCAGCCTCTGAAGAGGTTAATGTTTGGATGCTAAAAGAGGTGTTATGTGACGTTAAGAAATGTTAGTTAGAGTTAAAGAAGTGCTAGAGAGCTAAACAACGAATTCTGAACGAAAGTTTTGAAAATCACGTAATCGTTGGTGGAAAGTGTTTTCTTTTATTGTAATTAAGGAGACAAATACTGCAAGAAGAAACTTTCATTGCAAATTCCAAGTCGCTAAAGGTCCGTAGCCGAATACAATAAAAACAAATGCAGGAGAAATTTACATGGACAGTTAGTGTTGCGGATGAGAACTCTTGAGGATTATGAAGAAATAATCAGTAATACATGTGGGAAAAGATCATTCCATTGGCCACTTTCCGTAAAATGTCTATCGATTTCGTCCTCCGATTACGGCATGCCATTGCGGCTGATGGTGCACATTTTGAAAATAGTGTATTGTGGTTTTCATTTATTAAAAGATGTCGAAAAATTTTTATGCGATTTTCAATCGTTTCTTTATTTGTAATTTTATTGCCTGCAGCGCCATCTATCGATAATTTTTGAACAAAAACCAAAAAATTGAGGGAGGAAAAATGTATGCCCCGTCACATGAATTTGTTGGAAGAAATGTTTTTTATTCCTTTAATCTTAATCATTTTCCTGTTATGCGTTTTTGAAAGCGTTCAGTGCATTTCAGGACTCCCTGTAGTTGCATATTATTTTGTTAGTTTCACTATGAAGAAGATTAACAACCATAATCATAAAACTTACAATATATACTTCTTAATATTGTAACATCAGATTCTATTGGTGGATGTATGGTGAAAAGTCCAATAAATTTGATGATTTGTTCTATGAAAAAAAACACAGTAGCAAAATATAGCCGAGGCATGCAAAAGAAAAGCACCTGTAGGAAGCAGTAGCACACAAGCAGCAAATTGTTAATAAGTCCACAAAGAGAGTACTCGATGAAGATGAACTCTCCAAAAAGAAAATTTACTAGACTATTTTTTCCCGATTCAATTGATTCTTTTATTGATTCCCTCCGCTTTTTAGAGTTTCCGTGGCAAGACATCGAATATTCTAGAATAAATTCAGAATTCTAATCCTAATCTTGGTCCGAGTCCGGATCTTTGCTGCCTCCAAGATTCTGGAATATTTTGGATTCTACATTTTTGTCGGCAAAATTGAGATTTTTAATCTATGGTTGAAACCAAAGGGCCATAATCGGTTGCAGTATAACCCTTTCCGTACTAGGTACGTTCCCTCATCGATAGAGAGTAGTCAAATGCTAACCATTTCTGTAGTCACTAGGACGATGAGAGATAATCCCAAGTCACACATCTCCATTTTTGAAGTACCCTGGGGCGATAATTGCAAGTATAAGTGTACGGGCAAAAAATTGGAGGAATGCGTAATCCATTAAAGAGAATCATGCCAGAGTTCTAAAATAATATGAGCTTTACGTTTGTCAAATTTGAAATATAACTGAATTTTGTTTGAAACTATTAAGACCAAATTAAATAAAATATTTAAGAGTAATTTGTAGCGATCATTGAACTTTTCTTCAAAGATAGCTGGGAACTGAATATGAATGAATTCAAATAAAAATTATTAAAAGCACATTTTTATTAATGTGCAAAAAAAGCAGTGATGATTTTGTTTTGTATTTTCTCCTTTTTTTACTTTTATCTATCCCCATTACTATAATGACTTTGAAATGCTTCATTGAATATATTTCAATGCTTCTACTTTTTTCAAATTCTTGACCAAGTGGTATTTATCATGAAATAAAAATTTAATCAAATCGCATAATTTCACACTGAATATTATATTTATTGAATTATGAACACACTTAATTCAATACTTATATATACTGAAAATATTAAAACTGTGTATAATCATCAAGAATACAAAGTGTACAAACTTCAAAATTCCAATGCATCAATAAATGTTAACAATCTGTTGTTTTTTTTACAAATATTATAAATAATTCATCAGTGAATCTTCATAACTGATGCAAAAATCAATTCATCTGAGAAAAAAATTTCCTATTATACAGCTTATGCAATATTCTACAACTTTCGCAGAAGCTTTATACGCATCATAAAAATTATGATCATTAAAATTATCCAGCATAATTGAAAGAATAAAACATAATTAATACATTTCATAAAAATTGTTGTCTGTGAGCGTTAAAAATGGGCATGCTTCTCCTGTCATTGTCTTTTAACCATTAACTATATTCTGGTGCAATGCCCTAGTTTTAGTACATTTAGACGAAACCATTTTGGTAAAAATAACATTGAAGTAAAAGACTTGCTGGTAGATTATTCCCACCCAAATTTGTTTTTGTCTTTGTTTTTACATGACATTGGAATTGATAAGCTTCTTTGAGTTTGTTTTTTAATTTTTTTCTATTTGTGTGTGTCTTACTTGGAACATTGTATATCAAGATAAGTCATGCGTTTGGCGCAGCATGGTCAAATATGGCTTTTGCGCCACTAAAACAAACCAAACCAAACCATTTAATAAAATGATTTCAAATGGAATTATTTTCATATTATTATTGTATTGTCAATGAAAATATGAGACATCCATTCTCCATTTATTGTAACCTCCTTTACTTTTATTAGGATTGAAAGAAATTCATCTGAAACGAAAAGTCCTTCTTTCACAAAAATAAATAACAGAAAAAAAGGCAAAAGTTTTTTCCTGACAATGAAAAACTGCGGAGTATTTTCCTTTTTTAGTGTGTATTTTTTCCCAAAGATCAACTGCATCTGACAAGCGGCTTGAAATTTTGCTAAACTTTGGACGTATTGCCTTTTCAGTTCTAAATGGCTTCTTGTTTCTTTCTTGCTATTATTTTTCTTTCATTCTTTTTTTCAGCTGGACTTCGGCGGCGTTCGTAAAAAAGAAAACAAACCAAATCAAAAAAAAAGAAGAAAAGAAAAGAAAACTGCTGCTCATATCACAATTTTAAGGAAAAAGAAAGAATTTCAAAGAAAAAGAAAAAAGAATCGCTGTTTTATTAATTTTTTTTCTTTTCATCCCCCGAGAAAGTTTCCGTGTCTAGTTTTAGCTGTCTTGGGCGTACGCTTTCATTAGATTTGCTGCAGGGTTTTTTTGACTCGATCAAAGAAATGTAACGGCCAACAGATGAACAAAAAACACTAAACTAAATTCATGAGATGACGCCTCCACGGGGTTTTTGGGAAGAAAATCTAAAATTTCAAAAGCTTCAACTTTGTTGTTTCCTTTACTGTCACCTGTAGTCGTCGTCGCCGCCACCTTTTTATGTTTTCATTTCCAATTTTGCTTTCTTCTTTTTTCTGAAGACATTTTTTTCCTTCTTGCTAGGTTCGAACATACAGATGATTTCTTGGTGACTATACTATCCGATAAAGTTGTGACATTCACAAAGATGAAGTGAGATATCAATATCTTTTTTTTTTCGAAAAGGAAGTATTCTACCCTGTTTCTGTGCCGAAATGTTTATATATATTCTTTCCCCCCTATCTGCACTTTGTGTCGGGCTTGGAGGCAAAAGAAAAGTAAGCATTCGATTTTTTTTTTTTTTTTTTTTTTGTTCAGTATCTTCTGGCATTCGAATTTAGTTTTTTGTTCACTCCTCTTCTTGAGCTAACTATTGCTCGGGATTCCTTCTCTTCTTTTTTCGAATTGTTGTTGTTCTTGTTCTAAAATGTGAGGAAAGAAGAAGGAAATCTTTTCACTTTGCGAAGAGTCTTCGAAAAGTCGTCTTTGTTGTCGACCGCTCTTAGTTTTTCTTCTTTTCTTCTTTGCAACTGCTTTCGGTCTTTTCCATCAACATTTTGTTTCGTTCGAAAATTGGAACCTGTACAAATATTTTTTCAAACCTTCGAAACCTTCTTGTAGGATGAAGTCTTTTCAGCTCAAAATTTACCGATAAAATGTAATATTGCCTTTAAAGCTAGAAGATTGTTTCGAAAGACCTTAGGTAACAGCGGTAAATAACAATCTTCTTTATAAATTCTTT
>JAPMOR010026403.1:0-49559 GCA_026543865.1 Argiope aurantia | reverse complement strand
AATGGCTCAGTCTAAGGTAGAGTCCATGATGAGGAACAAAAGGATAGATAAAGACGTCTTTCTGCATTTCTTCACAAGATATTGTCCACTTTTAGCAGTGCTTGACTTTCTCTGTGCATACTTTGAAGGGATCAGGCAGTGGTTGAATCCCATTTAAAGTTTGAAAAGCATTCACTCTGGAAGACACTAAGAGAAATGCAAAATTGCTTTACTACAAGGTAGAACCGACAAAAAGTCCTTCTTTTTCTTTGTAGTAAAATGTAGCTTCATAGTATAATGTAGAAATCGGAGTAGGCATTTTGAATATCTTTTTTTCAACCAGATTAAAAGCAAAAGTTGACACAGAGATACAATTGCAGTCATAAAATGACATGCCAGATTTCTTTTATATAGGTCGTTGAATTTTTGAACTGTCGAACTTGCTTGCATGCGAAAGGACAGGCCAACAGACGGCCACCACTTGGGCGCTTTGGTTCAAAATATATCAATCTATACTTTAGATGACACATTTGATACTCTTCACATTTTGTATTTAACATGTTTATTTGTACTCGGACAGACAGGTAGGCAGAGACAGACAGACATTATTTCAAAACTCTGTTTTCCAGACTCAAGTGGGTCTAAAACTATGTGTAGAAAATCTCGAGCTCGAATGTTTTGACCATTAACTTGATGTTTCCCATTCTATACTTCGCATAAGAAAAAATAACCACTTGCAGTGGGAAGACGCGCCAAGCTTATGGCGAGAGTCGCCAACGACATGTCAGCAAGCAATTATCACAAAAATAAAAGTAATGTTCGCTATCATCGACTGAGACTGTTTTGTTGGAACGCAGTTTACAAGAGCAAAGACTTAAGTCGAAAATGAATTCATTTAGAAGATATAAAGCGTATTTTCGATATTTATAAGATAATGGATATTTTTTGTGGCCTCGCTGCGAGTTACTGTTTTGGCACGCATACCTGTAAATTTCGTGCCCCGGTAAGTAAATAAAAAAATTTACTGCATGTAACGCTACATTCTTTGAAATTCAATTTAGAAATGTAAATTTTTGTATTATGGCGAATTCTTCTTTTGTGGTCACGTAAACGCCAAAGTATTTGCAACGCTTATTGAAGGTATGGATACACTAGAAGTGAAGATCACAGATGCTACAGCAGTAAATCGCTAATTACCAAAAATATCGCAATTTACTTCCTTTTTTGTGAGGCATCTTTCTTAGCACAAAATACTCAAAAATATCATTTGATCTTTAAGTCATATACGGCATTCAGAATATCGAAAAATATTGAAGAGATAGGGTACATTATTCGCTGCTAATAGGGGTATGTTAAAACGGTGATGAATATAAAATATCGCTAATCTTTGTAAGTAATTCGTACAAATAAAGCATTAAATACTTGGAAATAATGAAATTTTTCTTCACTCCATTGAATAAAATTTAGGGTTGCCAAAAAAGATAGCTTTTCTTATTTGAAAGCATTTTCAGCTAAACGAAATTTCATATACACATTGTCAATGAATGAAAAAAAAAATGAATCCCACAAAAACAGTTTTTAGTACCGACGTTAGTGCAGATGGCGGCACTGCTAGGACCTGAAACACGTCAATGATTGCAATGAAAGCACAGCAGTTGGATTATACAAAATTTCATATTTATTTCACCAATAAAAGGAATACTCATAAAATGTGACCTTTTACTACAATCCCGTATAAGGATCCATGGATTCAATGTGATCAAGATACTGAATCCGGCGGATGTTGTTTGCTACCGTTGCGAATAAACTGTCAGTTGAGACGTCACCATTATATTGGGTTGTTCAGAAAGTAATTTCATTTTTTCCCGACAGAGGATTTAATTGTATTTTTTTGCACCCAACTTCACATTTAAGCCGTATAATTTTTATATGCTTTGAGAGTTCATATAGCAAGGCTTGTGTGTGAAAAATTCCAATTAATTCTACGCAGTAGTTTTTGGTTGGTGCCCTTTTAAATATGGAGAGCGATAAGCAGCATTTTCGACATATGTTACTGTTTTACTACAGAAAGGGTAAAAATGCTGTTCAAGCCAGAAAGAAATGGACCGATGTGTATGGAGAAGGTGTGTTGACAGTACGCCATTGCCAGAACTGGTTCGCTAAATTTTTTAGACGGTAAAACCTTCACCTCAAATGAGGAGGTCAAAAACCACCTCGATCCGTTTTTTGGCAGCAAAGACCAAAAAATTTAAGAGCGTGGAATGATGCTACTACCAGAAAGATGGCAAAAGGTGTTGGACCAGAACGGCCAATATATAATTTAATAAAGTATTTGTTTATTATACGAAAACGAAAACTGTCTTTCATTTCCAAAAAAAAAAAAAAAAAACCGAAATTACTTTCCGAACAACCCAATACGAAATGGGTTAAAGTTAAAAGTCACGTGGGGATGGTTTTCGGTGAATGAGATTGAACTTAAAAATTTGGAGAAAATTCTTTTATAATCCTTAAAAGTTGTTGCATTGAGCAAAGAATATGTGACTGTACGTGCGAGAATGATTAAGTCCAAATACTATATTTCTGACAATTCTGGAATGGCAAAAATTTACATCATTTGTCCTACATCTCGCCATAACAGTGTTAGTCCGTGGGTTTATTATTCACAAAAATGTATCGCCCTATTAAGAATTCGGCAGTACGTTCACACCACATGGTCCTTTTTTCAGATTGCAGGGTGACTCGTTGGATTACTATGTGTTATTCAAATGTTTGAATTCGGCACTTTTGAGTATTGATTGATTCATTCAGATAAATCTGAATCTCATCTTCCTGTATCTTATCTCATAATCCGAATCTCATCTATTTTCTAAGATCAATAACTGTCGTGGACAAAAAAATTTTTCATGATATCCAAGCAATTCTCACTATCTGTCATATGACTGTGTTGAAAAACAACTGTCACATCTTTCGCTATATTCTGGGCGAAACATCAATCTTGCTCTTTTCAAATTGATCAACTGTCACTCGTGACGTTCACGATTGATTGTTTCGTCATGTAATGCCCAAATCTACATCCTGATTTTTTTGGGAGGGAATTTCCCATGATTTTTGTCGTGTTAATTGAATGAATCATTTTTAAATCACCAAAACCACTCTTTGGAAGTCGCATTCGATGAGGCACATTCAACATAAACATCTAATAACAGCGGATATGTTTTTGTTGTAGTTTTGTTTGCATTCAATGTAAATGAGATTTGTCTGACACAACACCGCGACAGGCTTTCTATGCTAAAATCATGCATTTCCTAACTATTATCCAGAGATCACACACTGACTCATAGAAGATGCTGCCTAACCTTTCAAATATAACTTCCCAGATTTATTCGCAGATAAGCGGTATTACTGAAGCCATTTATTAAAAATAAGAGAAATCATGTAAGATGCTGAAAGGCGCATAATTATTTTTAATTTGAAGAAATGTGTTTTTATTTGGGCAAAATAATAATATTATCATCTGTTTCTTAGACATATTTTCTTTATAGCACTATAAAGCAATATATTATGATACACAGGGTTAGCAAGAAAGGTTACCCACTTCAAATGGCTCTAAAATGCGTTCTGCAGATGCAAATGAGATAAGATTTGAACTACAGATTATTGAGATGATGCGCTTTACATTATTAAATAAAATATAAAAAAAATTAGTACAAAAGTTCACCGTTATGTGGCATTTTAATACACATAAAACCATTTAATATAGTTTAAAATTGTTAAATATAGTAAAAGTAAAATTTCTCAATATGTCCTTCTTCATTTTCAACAATATGCTCTAATCAGGGAACCATATTTTCTATAGATTACTGGAGTGAGTCTGCTGGAATATGAAGAATATGGCGCAGAATGTTGTTCTTCAGATCTCGTAGAGATGAAGGTCTTTGATAGTAGATATTGTCCTTCAAATAACCCCACTACTAAAAGTCACAAGGGGTAATGTTCTGCGAGCGAAGAGGCCATGCTATTAGGAAATGATGGCTGATAACTCGTGCTTCTGTGAAATGCTGTATTAACAATCGCTTTACACGACGATCAATATGAAATAGTGCACCATCCTGCATGAAAATGATGTTTTGAAGGCATTCACTCTGTAGAAGAGATGACATTACAAAATCCCTCAGCATATCAAGGTACCTTTATCCTGTGACGGAACAGGTTTGGATATGGCGCAGTTATCTTTTCAAACAAATACGGTCCAATGATAAAGGTAACTGTAAAACCACAGCATACTGTCACTTTTTCAGGATGCAAGGGTTGTTCTTGGATAATGTGACGGATTTCCTCTGCTCAAATTCGACAGTTGTGGGTGTTAACTTGGCAAATTGATGCAAAAATGGGTCTCATCACTCCACAGAATGCTCCCTGGCCAAGTTGTATCAACCACCATTCGAGCAAGGAACAGAAGTGAAAAAGTTTTACAGACCTCTAGGTCCCCGTCCTGCAACAGGCGCGCAGCCTTGATTTTGTATGGATAAAAAGGCAAAATCTACCTTATGATTTTTCGTACTGAATACTGAATGAATACTGAATACTGAAACAACTGACAAACTCGCACTATTATGTGGTGACTAACTGCTGGCTTCAACGAGCGCGGGCGCAAAATTTTTGACGCTGGAAGACGGGACTGTTTTTCGTCCTCTCTATGGAAGAATGCCAAGTTGCCCAGTTTTTTCAAATTTCCGCATCATTTTGCGTAGGGTGCCTGGAGACATTGGACCTCTTAGTATCTGCTTCATACGACGAAATTGTTTTAGAGATGCATTGGAGTTTTGTTGGTTCTGGTAGAACAATTTCACCAGTAGCGATTTTTCTTGCATTAAGCATGAGAACAGAGAAGAAACTAACCGTGCAGAATCCGCCCTCTTTTTATTCAAAGAAAAATGGTGATAGACATACGCTGTAACGCAAATTATGTTCCAAATTTTCAATATATGCAAATAAATGCCATTTGTGTTGCAACGCCATCTATTGGTGAATTTTTGTACAATTATTTTAATTAATAAATCTAAAGCGCATCATCTGAATAATCTGTAGTTCAAATTTTATCTTATTTGGACCAATAGAACGCATTTTAGAGCCCTCTGAAGTGAGTAACTTATTTCTTGCCAGCCCTATATTTTTGAAGGATGATAATATTTTTATATATCACAGTTCAACTATTATTTTAAAATTAGAATTTTTAACGATTTTCCTCTGTAGAATAAAGATTCCTTGATGTCATTATCAAGAAGAAAATACCAGTTTATAAAATTCGATGCCAAATCGATGAATGGGAAATGCTTTACTCTCGGATTTTGCGCATTCTTCCATATAAGAGTGCCAATGATAACGAATGACGCAAACACATAATTCAGCTACGATCTGGATATCGTGCACCTTACAAGTGTTGAAAACAAACATCTCTTCAAACTATTTGTCATAATTGTTTCTTGGAATATATTTATTTTGATATTTTCCAACAATCACATCAAAAATATTGAGGGGGGGGAGTCAATTATTTGTAAAACATAAAAAATTTAAATTTAAATATCTGTTCATAAGGCTGATTATAAAGATTTTTTCTCATAACTTTTTAAAAAATTTTGAATTCTAAATATCATCATCAGTAAAAGTATTCAATAAAAGCATGCAACGAAGTGGCAACATGAATATTAAAACTCTTTTTAAATATAGCGTTAGTACGGTATAAACTCGCGAAAGAAGTCTGTCCATAACTTTGTTGTGTATTCTCTAATAAAGATGAATTTGTGTTTTACATTGGTTTTCCTAAAAGACTGAAACTAAAATTTGAGACAGAACTACAGTTGCAATCATAAAATCAACTACCAAATTTGATACATTTATGGCATTGCGTTTTTGAGTTATCGTATTTACATATTTCTAAAAGTACAGACCAACGGATATTCAACCCCTTGTGGAACGCGTTTCAAAATTTGATCGTTGTCTGTTTTATAGATGTTAAATCTGTGAACTGAATTCTTTCCATTATCTCTCTTCATGTTGTAATTATCGTGTTAACGTATATTCGGAAAGCAGGACAAAAAGATTTACTCTTAATAATTTTGCATTTATATAAGTAATGACCATATAAATGCAATTTCATCTGACTAGCTGAAAGCGTTATCTTTTACACAGAAAGATAGAAAGATAATGAAAAAATTTTCAAAAATGTGTTTTTCGAATTCGAGGGAGGGGAATTAAAACGTGAAATTACGAGTTCGAATTTTTTTTCTTTACATTTCGTAAGAGAGAAATTAAAAAGGAAATATTTTTTGATTTTATTTTCATTTTTCCATTTACGAATTTAGTGTCCTATATTAAGCGAATATTAATGATGAAAATAGAAAATAAAATATTTTTATAAATAAAATAAAAAAAATTGCCAAAATATTTGCCAGAACAATATTTCGAAATTAAAGAAAACAACAACAAAAAAATGATTGATACCCTTTTTTAAAAAATTTTCTTCACTATTTTTTTTTGATAATTACGCACTCAACTTTTAAATGCTTAAAGGATGATATTTAAAAAAATTAACACCGGTTAACATTTTAATGCGTTTGTACACACTCCCATTACAATGATTTCAAATGCATTTAATGCGTGCACACATTATTGGTGTTATATTTAAGAGAACATTTTAGCAATCTTATTATATAAAGATAGACGAATCAAGTCTTAAATATTATCATGATTCAGTGTTTTGGAT
Organism: Argiope aurantia; assembly: GCA_026543865.1. Lineage (NCBI taxonomy): Eukaryota > Metazoa > Arthropoda > Arachnida > Araneae > Araneidae > Argiope > Argiope aurantia. The sequence continues at coordinate 42,817 of JAPMOR010026403.1, read as the reverse complement.
TAAATAAGAAAATTTAATCACCTTTCTTTTTTTTTTTTCTTATTCATCTTTGCGAATTATACATTCATACTTTTGTTATTAATCAATTGACTTTACAGAAACTCGAAGTGCATTCAAACAAATTAATACTAAAATGACCCCCCCCCCCCCCTTTTTTTTGTCTGCCATTCCAAGCGAATTTATTCATTTCCAAATGCAGAATTTCCCTGAATGCAAAATGCAAAAATTAGTTTAAAATATCAAATTAATAAACACTTCACTTCAAAATGGCTCATTATTCGGAATTCAGTTTTATAGAATAGTTTAAATATTTACACCTAGAATCAATTTAATATTTTTTTATAAACCAGCTTTAAAATTAACATAAAATTATAAGAACCATTAAAAAGAATTAAAAATCGTTTCTATAACTAGCCATGAAGAACGAAAGAAAATAGAATGTAGATTAAATGATTATTAAAGAAAGAATAAATGTCTTTTAACTGATAAGCAAGAAGATATAAGATTGAAAATATATAATTATTTTATCAGTAATAAATAAAATATTTAATAAGTGAAATTGTTTTTCCAGATTCTCAGATTACTTATTTTACAACTGAAAACTTATCTTTTTCAAAAAAAATCGAATGCTTGTTAAATACTAGTATTTATAAAATATTCATTTTGATAGTGTTGTTTTCTATACAGTAAAAACTCACATAAATATTCTCTGACATAATCGCTTTATAACTGTATAACAATGAAAAGCCAGATAAAATAGGTTTTTATAATGGAAAAATGTTCATTTTTCAAATATATAATACACTTCTTTCATTTCTTTGAAAAAATGTTTATACCCAAATGCTTACGAAATTGACTCATTGATTATTTACATTAGATGATTCAAAAATTCTGAAATAGAAGAAGAAACCAATAGATGTTTTGTATTTTAAGCTTAATATAGAATTATATTAATTCAATATCATTCGATGCATTATAGCGTTATTATTATTCAGTTGATAGAGAACATAATTGCTTTCCAATAAAATATTTGCAAACACTGCGATCAAGGATTTAATGAATCTTTTCAAAACATAACCATTTAAATATACGCCACATTAAAAAAAAATGTTTTCCAGATACATATATATATATATTTCCTTTTATTCTATTCTCGAGTCGAATTCAGACGAATCCTTTCCGATAGGATTTTCTTCTAATTGCGTAAATACAGAGATTGATACAAAAAGTTTTGTTATTTAAATAGGCAAATTCTAAAGTAACCTTCCGTGATTTAACTATCTCACCCCATCTGCTGCGATCGAGAATGCATAAAAAAGTTTCACTGTCACGCCAATGGTTTGCGAACAGTCGTCTTTCACAGCCTGCGTTTTCGGGCACGACAGGCATAATGCGATTTTGTTATTCATGCCCTTCTATTAGTCGCTTTCATTAGCTATTCATTAGAACTTCTCCTCCGATACCGTTTCCGTGTGACAGGGCCGCAGAATGTTTTCGCTTATTATAAATCGAACAGAATATACTCATTGCATATTTTAAAAACAACAACTTTTTTGCTTTGTTTGGAAATGGGCAGCACTTATGTCCTATCGCGTTTGGCAATTTAGGTAAATTTCACTGTATTTCTTTCGTAATGAAAACTGTCCAATTCAAATATGATATAACCTGGTAATCAAATACAGGAGGACAGTTTATCTGCTTTTTTTTCCTACAGAATTATTCGTCCTCTACATTCATAACAATCAACTGTATTTTATTTTATCCAAAAAATTTCACGGAACATCCTAGCTTCGGTAAATGCTATTTGCTTAACTACAATGAAATTTTATACTTGTTTTATTTTTTTAAGCAATTTCCACTGTTGTCTTGCTAACGTACACCTCAATCAATAATTTTAATGATCGTTTTTGCGAAAAATTCGAACGATAATTTCCTATGTTTTGCTCGAATATTTTTCCAAATACGCTACAGATTAAGTTTTTTTCCGATGATAATGGGGAAAATGAAACAATTTGAATTAAATTAGGGATATTATTTCTCTAATAAAGAGTTCCATTTATGAAAAAAAATTGTAATAGTAATAACAATCCATTTTCTTTGAAAGAACGTTTTTCTTTTTGAAGGTAATGAATTTGCACATTGTAAAATTTCGTAGAAATCATTGCAACTTCCATTAATAAACTTAGTTGTATATTTGTTAGATTTATCTCAAAGTCATCATCTTATTCGCCTTTGTAATAACAAAATAAGTAAATCGTATATTTTTAACATGAAATATTTCTTGTATTCTATTTTAATATGCTTTTTTATGAGCACACAATGAAAATATTTTTCATTAAAGTTGATAATAATGAATAGATACGCATCATTTTCTTCGCCAAAAAAATTCGACTTTTCAAAAGAACAATTTTAATGAAATGTTATGATAAGAAGATTCCTTTCTTTATTGTACCATTTTTAACACGTTTCATAAGACTTTATTTATTCCCTCAGGCTGTTTTTAAATGACAATTAATGTTTCGTTCGACTTCCTCGATTTACACAACAATTCTCAAGTCCCTTGAAAAGCGAACAAAAGAATTCTTATCGTCATTGGTTAATTTGTAGAAAGCTGGTGTTTTTCTAGACAGCGACAACAGACGTATTGAAACTGTCCCGCCCACTCATTAGTAAACACTCTGTTCCCCTTCATTACTGGGGGCAAAGAGGTGAAGGTCACGAAGACTCCTATTTTTTTTATTTTCAGAGCTTCGCACAACAGTGTTTTGCGCTCCTTACTATAAAGGAAAAATCAAAGTTTGCATTTGGATCATCTTTCTTTCGGTCGATAGAAATCAAAATTTGACACAGATATGCAGTTTGAATAATAAGATGGCATGCCAAATTTATTGATCTTAAACAGATTAATCGACAGTCAACTCTTTGATGAATATTATTCACAATTTGACAAATATTTACAATTCAGATGCTAAAAACTGCATACTCGATTTCATTTATCTAGATTTTCTTATTTTATCGTTATTCTATTCACTTATATTCGAGCAGACTGACAAATTTTTATAAAGTATATAACAAATCAGAGCATTTTTGAGTCACCGTATTCACATATAGACATAGAATTTTAACCAGCAGGAGTGATCTTCCAAAATTTTCTCGTACATTCTCTAATAAAGGTGGAGGGGCCGTGGTGACCTGGTGGTACGGTCTCAGCCTCGGAACCAGCGGGTTTCAAGTGTTGAGATCTGGATCTGGTGCAAGCTAAATCTGTCAGAGCCAAACATCCTCCCGCTGGTGTAGAGTGGAAGTTTAGAGAGGTGTGGTTTTTTCTCGGATGTCGTCCTTGCCCTCTGACCGTGGCTCAAAATGACGAGGTCCGTAGCAAAACAGCCCTAGTGTTGCTTTAAAACAGGACGTTAATATAACTAAACTCTAATAAAGGTGAATGTGTGTTTTAGACGCATTTTTCCCCGACCGATTGAAACCAAAATATATGATACAGACAATTGCAGCCATAAAATCACATAACAAATTTGATATATTTATGCCATTGTGCTTTAGAGTTTTGTATCTTCACGATTCTGATGAGTCTAGGTGTTCAACCCGTTGTTGGATTTGGCTCAAAATTTGATAAGTGTCTACATTATAGATATTAAATCCGAATACCAAATTTTATCTGTCTAGCTTCTATCACAAAACAAATTTGTTATATTTAAGTCATTGCGCTTTTGAGTTTTGCATCTATATAATTCTGATGAGTCTAGATGTTTAACTCCTCGCTGGATTTGACTCAAAATATGATAGATGCTATAGATATTAAATGCGGATACTAAATTTTATCTGTTCAGCTCCCGTCATTTTGTAGTTATCATGCTAATTTATAACCTAGCAGCTGCACAGACGACAGAGAGAGAAATCGTCTGAATTGTCCAAAAATTGATAGAAATCTACGAATTTAATGTAAAGTCCGTGTACCAAATTTCATCCGTCTAGCTCAATGCGGTTTTGAGTTATCTTTGTCTCAAACAGAAAGACAAACAGACAATCATATAAAATGGCAAAAATGTGTATTTCGTACTCAGTGTGATCTGAAAAGTGCAGATTCGTCAAAATTTTGAGATCGAATTTTATTTGTATATTTTGTGTACAAGAAAGTAAATGTCGCAACAAGATATAAGTAATGATTTGAACTTAAATAAAGATGTAACAGAACATGAGCCTTGAGATTGTAGGTTTCAAATACAATTTCTTTCGAGATGTAAGGCATGCATGTGGTTCTGAAACACGTTTTATACACCATTCTGAGTGAAACATCTTAACTTTACTGTGAAATAGAAATTTAAAGACTGGAAGATTGACGTGTCAATTTAAGGTTTTTGTCATTCAGACTTTATCCAAAATTACAAGAATTGATTAAAAAAATTATCATATTAAATAGGATATTTATGTCCCATGAAAGTGGGGACATAAATTTAATTATTTTAATTAAAAATTTAAATCTTATTTCATTATAGATTCTAATATGTAAATTTTGAAATTGCTATCCAGGTCGACAGTTGAAAATGCAAATTTTATAATATGAGCAATTATCTTTATGCATTTTATAGAAAAGAAATATATATTGTTTAAAATAAATGAATAGATATTATATTTATTGTCATCTGGCAATTGCAATTGGCTAAAAGAAAATAAGAAATGAATTTGCAGAAATTTAGGTTTTATTAATTAGCGCGTGATTCCACTCAACTGTTTGCCTTTGAAAAGCAAAATTTATGCATGCTTTTTATTTTATAAATGGTTAGTTTATTATTTGAAATTCACAGTTTTAATATTGACGGGTAGTCTGAAATGAGAGAGATAGCTGATGTATTTCTAAAATATGAACTGCATTACTCCGTTATTGTGGCTTAAATAACTCTCTAAGAGATCAAACTTGCTTTTTTTATTTTCTAGTTTACCAGAGAAGCAAGAAAATACCGGTTGTTCGACATCGAATTTGATACGGAACTGCTGTAATAGTTACAAGAATAAAAAACGGAATTTCATTGATTTAAATCATTGCGTTTATTAGTAAAAGGGTTTTCATTCCGAGGAAAGTACAGACCGACAGACGGCCAAACATTCGAGGGAATTTTTTCAAAATTCCAAATTGTATCGATCTAGCTGGTTTCGTGGTTAAAGAATTCGCTCGTACTCAAACAGCCAGACAGACGGACCTCCTCGAAAAGGATTTCTCCTAGAAATCTGCACATTTGATCGCATATCCATACATCAGGCGTTAGCTCAGCTTTTTGAGTCATCGTTCTCGCAGACGGATGGACGGAGTGAAAGGTAGAAAGCGCGTTTCTCTGACTCGTGGGTTTTCTGAATCGCGGAAATTACTCAAAATCTCGAGTTCGGATATCCTGACGATTCCGCTACACTTAATTCGCATACGAGAAAGCAAAAACGTGTCAATTGAGATAAATGAAATTGGGCAACTGATTTTGTTACTGAAACCGTAATTCTGTGTGATTTCGTTTTCACTTTCTCTGCAAACCAGCGGCAGGGAACTTTCTCCATTCTCTCTCATAAATGTACTTGTGCATTATTAACCATATCCCAATGATGAGCAATAGACACAAAAGAAACTAGTAGAAAGCCATCTTTGGCAATTAATCGCTGAGATACGGTTCATGAAAATGTACCCTACGGTATGGGTATTTTATTCTTTTTTCAGGTAAATTGAAACCAAAATTTGACAGTCTACAAATATAATCATAAAATCATATAGGAAATTTCATACATTTAAATCATTCCATTTTTGAGGATCACGGTCACAAGCGTGTGCAAGTACAGACGGACAAACAACAAACTTTTTGAAGCATTTAGTTCAATATTTATACATATCTACATTTTAGATGTAAAATATCTGTATGAAATCTTTCTATCTAGCTTTCTTCGTCTTTTAATTATACTGATAACTTAATTCGAACATTCGGGAAAAGAAATTTCCTCTAAATAGATTTCGTTCAAAATTTCTTAGGAATTACTGAACACCGTTGATATATTCCGATCAAACAGATCAACGTTTTAGATGATAAAGCTATCATCTAAAATATCATTCATGTCTTCCGATATTTTAGCTCTTACGCTCAGTTGCAGACGGACCTATAAGTTTCGGTGCATGAAATTTCCTCAAAATTTGATGGATATCTTCAAATTTCATGCGAGGTCTTTAAAATGAAAGTTTAAAGGTTTATTTCATAACGTCTTTTAGATATCGTGATCTCGAAACAGACGCAATTTTAAAAAATGCGGGTTTCGGACTTCGGAAGTTTAAAACGTATTCGGTGTAATAATGCTTCTCCTTCTCATGTTTCATGTATGAGAAAGTAAAAAATTTGTGAAATGTATTCACGTTTTTCTTCTCTTAAGACAATAATAAAATTGTTAACATAATATTTGATCAAAATCCTGACATCTTTGTGGACGGTGAAAGTAGCAAAGACATTAACTTAAAATTCACCTTGAAGAAATTTCTAAATACCAGACATGTTGTGTGTGAACTTCCACCTAATCTCCATCAAAAGTGTTTATCTTCTGGTTATTTACACTTTGAATGGTCCATTTGCAGGATCGGAAATTTTGTAATAATAAATAGGTGTTTTAAGTGCCTTAGTTATAATCACAAAACAGTGGATTGTAGAAATTTAGTTGCTTGTTTTAAATGTGCTGAAGAACATAAAAGTGAACATTGCGAGAACACAGCAAGCCAAGTTTGCGTTAATTGCATTCGCTACAATAAAAAGATAAAGGATGCCAATAAAAAAGCTGATGTTAAACATATACCTTTTGCGGATAAGTGTCCCACGCATATTTTTATGAAGAGCAGAAACATTTCAAGAATTTCTCATGTTTAATTCGTCCAGATCTAATCTTAGAGTGATTCAGCTTAACCTTCACCGCTCAAAGATTGCTACTCAGCAGCCTATCCTTAACATGGACACTTCGGACATAGACGTTGCTCTTGTTTAGGAGCCTTACGCTTATAATGGTTCTCTTCCTTTCTTTCCATCTTCGTATCGCACGTACTTCAACGCAGGTTGTGATACTATCAAGGCGGCGATCATTGCTCGTACCCGAGAACTTTCAACTTTTTTGATTTAAATAATGTCGATTACAATATGGTTTTTATTCACATCACGTTCAATGCTTTCAAATTTATTCTTCTGTCCTACTATTTTGAACCCAACAGAAATATTGATTTGGATTTACATAAAATCTGTGGAGTGTTTGCCGTAATAGATTGCCGTAGGTTGATCAGGGGTATGGACGCTAACAGAAAGTTCGAACTCTGGCACAGTCCAATTTCCGACTCTCGCGGTATTAAGCTCTGTGACTTTTTAAGCATGAACAACTTATTTGTAATTAATGAGGATTGTGGTCCTACCTTCAGTGGCTCTCAGGGCTCCAGCTATATTCATATAACTGTTATGGGAACTGATGTGCTAGGTGACGTTTCATATTGGTGCCTTCCAGAATATGAATCCCTTTCCGATCATAATACAATTGAATTTGAAGTTACCGTGACAACTAATCCTTCTACCTCTAACAGATTCAATAATCTTCTATATTTCAATGTTAAGAAGGCAAACTGGGATCGCTTTGACTCTTTTTGCAAGCAACCTTTTGTTGAACTTTCTAATCGTATCGATTCTTGTGCTGATGTGGACACCTTGATATCTGTTATAGAAAACTTTCAAGATGTAGTCCTTTCGGCTTCTAAAGCCTCAATGCCTCTTAAAAAGATAAGAATGCACTGGGTTCCTTGGTGGAGTATAGAGATTGAGTGTATGAGGAAAAGGTTCAATGCTGCTAGGCGCAGGTATCAAAGAACTCGAAATTTTATTCTTAGAAATCTTTATAGACAGAAGTATTTACAAATAAAAGAAAATTACAGTTCAGTGCTTGAAGAGGCTAAAGTCCAATCTTGGAAGAATTTTCTAGAGGATATTAACGAACATAATGTTTGGAAGAAAATCTATACGCACGGTATAAAACAAAACTTCATGAAAAAAATTGAAGTATCTGGGATTCGTCTTCCAAATGGTTCCGCCACCACTTCTTGGAAATTATTCTTGGAGTCTTGATCCTCTATTTACTACTGCATAAATAGATGGAGTGATTAACTCCTTTAAGCTTAATGAATCTTCTGGTCCTGATTGCCTTCAAAATGAAACTTTGAAATGCATTCACTTGATGTTCCCCTGTTTCTTTTCAAAACTTTTTAATACTTGTTTACAGCTTAGTACCTTCCCGCGCTCCTAGAAGAGAGCAAACCTCTTTTTAATTCCGAAAAATAATGACTTTCGTGGTCCACATCCGGACAATTTGAGATGTATCAGTCTCCTACCAACTATTGGAAAATGTCTTGAAAAGCTGATTGTTAACAGGATTTCTTGGTTTTTGCAAAGTAAAAAACTGTTAAACGAGACCTAGTTTGGTTTCACTCCGCAAAAATGTTGTGAAGATGCTCTCCTTTACCTGAAAGACGTAGATGACAGAGGCAAGAAGAAAAATCTGCTTATAATTTTAATTTTTCTTGATATCAAAAGAGCTTTTGATCATGGTTGGTGGCCGGGTATTCTCATTTTGCTCAAAAATTTCGCTATTCCAAGTAATATATTTCATCTGGTCAGAGATTTCTTGAATGATAGGTCTGCTTCTCTTACGATCGGTATTGTTTCAGTTTCTCGTTCCTTGCAAAGGGGCTGTCCCCACGACTCCATCTCTGGTCCACTTCTGTGGAATTTAATTGTGAACAGCCTTCTTGCTAGGCTTTCCAAGATCTCAGGATGAGAAACTATAGCCTTCGCGGACGATCTGCTCATCTGCTTTCAAGGAAAATGTCTTGACGATATTTTTGAACGTGCTCAATGCACATTAAATGATATTTTAAATTGGGCAAGAGATTACAAAATGGAATTCAATCCGAATAAATCGACGGTTATGGCAATTAAGAAAAAGAACGTGGACTTTTCCAGCAAGCAACTCTTTTTGGATAACAAACGACGTGAAATGGCGAATGAAATCAAATATCTAGGTTGATGACAAATTCTGTTGGAAAAATCATATTTTAATCTCTCCAAAAATGTGAAAACATTCTTAAAGAACCTAATCGTGTTTCTTGCAAGACCTTTGGATTCAAATCCAATGATATTGGTATGATCTACTAACAGGGAATTGTTCCTTTTGTCTGCTATGCCTCTAGAGTTTGGGTAATGCTTTGAAAAAAAAGATTAACTGCCGAAATCTTCGTAGAATTCAAAGAAGAATTTTACTCAGAGTTATACTTGGTTACAGAACTGTAAGCTACGAAGCCTGCTTTGTCAATTGACCTTTTCGTCCTGCAAAATAAAGATTTCAAAGATGATGTTGTAAATATTACCCAAGATTCCGAAGTGTTTTTTCCATGTTAACTCAACCACTGTGTTGGGCTTGCTTTTGTTATGTTTCAAGACGCAGCCGAAATGGAACACTTTATGTTTAGAATTCCTGATGAGTGTAGTGTGTTCCAAGCAGAATTGCTGTGCCTCAGTAACTCACTCAAATGGATCGTAAACCACTGTACTCTGCCATCCAGGTTCTTTATTTGTACTGATTCTCTGTCATCCTTATTTTTGCTTAGTAATATTTCCTCCTCCAACAAAATTGCAAGGAATTTTCAAATCAGTCTTTACGAGCTTAAAGCAAGAGAAATTAGTGTCTGTTTTTCACATGTCCGAGATCATTCTGGCAGTTTAGGGAATGAAAGAGCCGATTGGCTTGCAAAGCAAGCTACAAAGCTAAACATCATTGATCCTGTGAGCATCCCCAAATCTCACATTCGCAATGAGAATCACAAAAAGACCATTCTCTTATGGAATGAGTTGTACCAGAATTCGTCAACTGCTTCATTAACTAAATTATTTTTCCCTACAACTTCTCAAGTATTAAATAACAAACATTTCTTCAGTGATTTTCACTTAACAAAATTTCTTATTGGTAATTTCAATTACTGTCTCAAGAAATTTGGATTATCAAACACTGATCTGTGCTCTTGCAGCGTGGGTAGAGTTCAAAATGTCGAACACTTGCTTTTTGATTGCTCCAAACTTACTGAAGGGAGAAGGGATTTTATTACGGATCTTGATGCCTGTAATATTAAGTTTCCACCTCCGCTTCATGTTTTGATCGACAACAAAATGGCTTTTTTCTCATTCTGTAAATTTATTGCCTTTACTGCTTCAATTTTTAATTAGTTTTGTTGTTGTTTTTTCCAGTTGTTTTTATTCTTATTGTTATCTGTACATATTTTTATCTTTATATGTAGTTGTTTCTACCTACTTTTGTAAGCCTTGTGCTGTACTTTGTGGTGCACAAGGATTGACATATTATTAATAAAAAAACCTTATAGGGCTTAATTCCGGGGCATTGACAAATAAAAAATTTTAGGGTTATATCATGATAAATGGATGATGTAAATACTAAAACATCAAACGTTCGTTGATTTGTCATTTAATTTATGAAATGAGAGGTGGTAAATATGCTTACCAGAGATCAGAAGAAACTGAAAGTAGTACGCAAATTTACCACTGAGCATTAAAAGTATAAAATATCATCGAAAATATCGTATGATAAATATACTTACCACTTAATTTTAGATAATTTAAAATAACTTTAAACAGTTTTTCAGTTAAAAACCATGGAATTGTTTGAAACTCAAATTCAGTAATGTCCTGCATTAAAGCTTGAAGCTCATTTCGCATTTGTTAGACTCTCTAGGCGGATTGCTACATTGCATAAAAACAAAACTGTTCCAATCTGATGCAATTTTATTAATAACATCTTAGCAACGTTTGCGTTAATACATAAACTAAAATGTCGTAAATTGTAGTATTCAAATAATAAATATATCAAAAATAAAGTCAATATATGCATAAAATCATTTTTATGTAAATTCCGAATTTTAAGAAATTCCAACTGCATTAACACTTTTTGTTCATTTTTAAAAATGAATGTTGAAATTAGATAAATTCAATAACAAATAATGATAATTAAATATTAGAATATCTTAGATATAAGGAGCACAACATAGTGGTGTTGCATTTCTGAAGACTTATACAAGAGTTAAAATGTAATGACAAATATTGGAACTCTGCGAAAGCTCTTACATCGTGAACGGGCAGAAGTAAACATATTTACCACTTTTGAATGGAAATGATATTTGACTGTATACTTAATGTATTTCTTATCTATTGAGGTAGCTCAATCGAATTTTAAGCAACTGATTACCCTATTTATTATTCTTAAATGCTTTTTGAACCCTCATAAAAAATCTTTTGCAGGTGGTAAGAATATATACCTGAGAACTATAAACGGTTAACGCAAAACGCTAAAAATAAGAAATGCCAGGAAACGCAAAATCTAAAAGTAACGCTAATACTGAGAAACACCACACTCTTGTGTGGAAATCTGAAATTAAAAATATATGATGTCCACAATTTTTACGAGACAGAAAGGGAGGAAGTATGCAAGAGAGTTTGAAGGAATCCACTCCGGTTTTGTTTCGTTCGGTATTACTGCTTTTAAAAGCAGAGATTCACGTTCTTGTACATATTTTTAGAAAGTTCTCAGATAAAATACTCACTGTATTTAAGAGGTAGGATTAAATGGTAAAAATTCCAAACCTTTAGATGCTGTTAGAGACTAAATTTTAAACCGTATTTTCAACATCTTTCAGCTGTTGTATGCAGGGCGACCATCAAATAACTTCCCCTATTGAGCCGCATCTAAACTAAAACGAATGAATGAGATGAAGCCACATTTTTTATACAAACTGTGAAAAACATGGAAAAATGAATTCCGTAAAAAAAAAAGTACCAAAAATTATAGATAGGAGAAATATTGGCGCTGCTGTACGTACGAACGAGGAACACACCTCATTTTCGCTTTAATGTTTCTTGCCCGAATGGGGGTCGATATTGATTGGCTTTGGAAAATATTGTGGAGAGCTGAGGCTCATTTTTATTTGGATGGGTCCGTCAATATTCAGAACCGCCGCATTTGGGCACGTGGAAGCGGCAGTTCCCACAGTGATCCAAGTAATGCCATTGCATTCCCAAAATGTGACAGTGTGGTGAGGTTTCAAGACTAATTTCTTAATCGGACCTTCATACTTTTTGCAGAATCTCACTCAAGTAGGTCCTACTATCTGCACCATTAATGGCAAAGAATATAAGCAAATGTTGCAAACTTTTGCTATTTTCAAACGGAATGGCCCACGTAACTTTTGGCTGTGGGAGTCGTAGTGTAAGCTAGAGGCGTTCCAAACCTGCATGTCTTGAAACAGAACATAAGACAGGCTGTTATGAACATCGAAACTGACTGTTTACACGCATCTGTGGAGAACGACATACACCGTAAGCAATATGTTGTACACAAGGAATGTCAGCATATTGAAAATGTTGCACGGAATCCAAGGAACCCTAATGTTGATGAATAAAAGATTATTTTTTATGAGTGTCAAAAATTTATTTCTAACTGTACTCCTACAGCGCCATCTCCTATCGGCATGTTTTGGTACCACTTTTTTTTTCCAGCGGAATTCATCTTCCCACGTTTTTCACAGTTTGTATAAAAAATGTGGTTTCATTTCGTTTATTCGTTATAGCTGTAGATGCCGGCAAATAGGGAAAGTTATTTTATGGCCGCCCTGTAGATTTGACTCAAAATAGATACAAATTTACTTTTTGTATGCTAAAACTGTGAGTGAAATTTGATTTATTTACCCTGCATATATAATGAAATGAACATGATTGTGCTGAAGTTAATACTCCTCAGATTCAGTGGAATTAATATATATCCATTTATACATATCGTTTTAATTTGGTTCTGAAATCAGTCATGATATTATTTCCTCGTAGAATAAGATAATGAGCAGTTATGCGTTGAATGATTTTAGTTGAACAATTACATTTTTTTAGACAATCTCTAAAAAGTCTTTCAAATAGATAAAAATTAATTAATGGCTTTCATATTTCGTAAAGAAAAAAAAACTTTGGCTTTTTTCCAACCAGAACACATGTAAGATAAACGACGGATAGAGCATTATCAATGAAATCATCAAACCTGTTTGCTCAACTTAAGAAATGATACAGTTAATTACTGTGAAGCGAAACCGAATCATCCGATTATCTTTTTTTTTAAATTATTATCTATCTCAGACTGGATTAAACACAAACAGTTGATTTATTATGATTTGTCTATAATAACGTTGTAAATGATATATCAGTGAAGTAAGCAAAATATTTCAAGTCATTAAAATAGTTAAATAAATCTTTTTGTGCCTTCGGGTTATTTCAAAAAAATAGTCAGAAGTTGATTTGAAGTTTTAATCTCCATGTTTCACATGTTTCGATTCTGAACTCTCTTGTCTAATGGATAATACATTGCTTTAAACGTTCTTGGATCTCTGATTTTATGACGCATTTTGAGAAATTTTTTTAAGTAATGATATTGGCATATTGCTTATTATTTTACAAAGAGAAAATATGGTAGTCGTCAAAAAATTCGAACTCGAAATTTTAACGAATTTACAAAAACACACATGTTTGGAATTGTATCTGTCTGATCCTGATCATTCAACCTGATCATTCAAAAACGCTTTTAGGTAAAGGGTTGAAAATAGACATGTGGTTTTCAACTTTAAATTCGTAGTCTCTCTATCGGATTTTGCAAGAAATCCATTCATAGGACATTTGTTCGTCCGAGTATAAGTTAACACAGTGACTAAACGTAAAGAACCAGATAGAAAAAATTTATTATAAAGGGTTAGCATCCATTGCATCAAGCTTTGATCCCAGGTAGTGGAGGGGATGACCGCCTGTTGGTTAGCAATTTCGCATACATATAAATGCGGCAACTAAAAAACGCTAAGTATTAAATTTTTCGAGTTTTTTCCCAAGTGAAACTGTTAGTCCCACGCTCAACCAGAGGGATCAGTTCCCTGATATAATTCTCAGGAGCAGGGTGTCCGGCTATTGGTAACCAGACTGGGTACCCATTTTAGTCGACTCTTACAATATGCTTAAGATATCCGACTGGGTTGTAAAAATAATTTTTCCAGAAAAATTTTGATTTTTTTTTTTTTTTGAAAATGAAATTAAATTTTGTAGATTCTAAAACAGGCTGTTTTTAATATATGTGAGATAGAACTATAGACATGTTTCACAGACACTTTAAGTTTAAACATAGGCAAATTTTGACACAAAAAAACATTAATGGCAACTAATTTTTAACGCCAAAATAATTTTTATTTTCTGGCCTGTTACATTTTATGTAGTTCGAGCTACATAAAGGTGAAATAAAAATGAAATATTTCCATAACTTTTTAAAACTTTCTCTGTTTTTCCTAACATTGAAAATTTTGCTAAATTTTCATTAAATAAGCAGGTTTTTTTCTTTTTCTTTCAAAATCTAAAGGCAATGAGTGTATTTTTTTCTTCTAAAAATGTTCTTCCGAGTCTGTATTAGCTATTGGTACAATAAAAAAATTTTTATGTATCATTTTTAAAAATACGCCTCCGAACCTAGTCGGATACCTTTAGGTACATTGAACCTATACTTTCACTGCCAGTCATCACACAGATGCTTTCTTCTACTTAGAGAAATCAATTATCTTTTTTTTACTGCAATAAGTGTATATATATAATAATATCTTCCATAAAAAATTCTTGTTCGATATATTGATATACTGAAATTATATTTGATATACTGAACCGGTTTTCATAGAGAATTTAGAGTTCTTTAATACAGTTTGCTTGTCAGTAGAAAAGTTTGATTGACGGAAGTTCCATTTATATGAGCTCCAGCGTAATTCAACTGATAAAATAGAAATAATTCATATCATATTTTATAAGAGATCTTGATAAGGGAAAATTAGGAAGGAATCTAAGATAAAGAACGTCTATTTCTTACTTTTCCAAATGCGAAATATGCAGAAAGTGTAGCCATCGCAAAAGATAGAACTTGAAATTTTATGAATCTCTATGTTTTTGACTTCTCCGAATCTAAAAATTATGTCTGCAGTGAAATTTTTGAAATTATGTCTGTGCATAAAATAATAACTCAAAAATATTTTGTGCTAAACGGATGAAATTTGGCATGCAATCTATGCACCGAATTTGTAGGCTTCAGTCATATTTTAAAAGAAATCTATGCAGATGAGGTTTGCCTGTTTGCCGATCCAAATGAAAGTAAGCACGGTAAAATGTAAACAACCAGGTAAATAAAATTCAATATATAGTTCCTCCTTAAATTTCATTCCCATCCGCCATTGTGTTGATTTTTCGGTCGATCTGTTCATTCTGTTACATGAAAACGTGATGACTCAAAAACGCAACGACTTAGATAAATAAAATTGGTTACGTGATCTTGCTGCTAAAATTTTTATATCAAATTTGGTTTTAATTGGTCAGAAAAAATCTAGTATAAGTGCTTGGTTTTCTTCACTATGATACGAAGCATAAAAAGCTCACGAGCGTGCCGTTGTAAATCAAATCGTTCATGGTAAAGCTAAAAGTCCAACATTTTTATTCTGGGTGGAAGGTAATCACTTTCATTAAGAAGTATGTGAGAACGCTTGGAAGAGATCACTTCCAATAGTTTTTAAATACTTTTTTCTTGATTTATTTAGCATTAATAAGCATTGGGTAGTTTTATGGCAAAAAACCTTATCCACAACTGACGTTCTGTAATGACCTGCCCCAAACGAATATGATAATTGAAAAGCTATTTGAACGAATCATCTTATTATCTGCCATATTTATGTCAGTCGGATCAACTTCAAAATCCATCCCATCATATCCAGAAGAATTCAGCCAAATTTTTTGTCCCCAGAGTGGCAGACGATCATCTCGAAAGTGTCAGGTGTCTCGCATGAGTTGAGATGCCGCCGAGGACAGTTTCCCTGACGGCGAATGGCAACGTTGAAATAATAGCAGTTTTGTCGATGCTTTTATTTCCGCTTTTTGTCTCGGCCGGTTAAGCTCGACACGCATCGGAAAGCTATCATTTTGAAAGTTTTCCTTTTCTCTCTCTCTGGACTCGCATTTTGTTTAAAAATTTCTTTCGAACGATAGTTTATTTTGATAAATGTTTAGTGAATTTAATGTAAATAAATAATTTGTTAGGAAGTTTCCTAAACATTGCGTTGATTCTAATGATTTACCGCATCTCAGCCGATTTTATTCCCGTAAAACCGATAAATAATTAAACATGGATATTTTCAAAATAAATTTCGAAAAATAAAGTTATGCAATCATTACAGTTTCTAAATGCTGGTTTTTTCTTTTTTTGTCATGGTGAAAAATGAACGCTCATAAATCATGTAAAGGAGTTCCAATGTGTGGTGCTGTAACAAAGTAATTATATTTCAAAGTAAAAGGAATATTAGTTAATTAGTTGAATTACACTTGATCGACAGATTAATATTCTTGAATCGAGGCCACTTTTACCTACTGAATGCAGAGAAAGTCTGAAATTCACTTTGCACGAGGATCTAAACCTAACTCCAGACGTTTCATTTAATATTTCATTCTAATGATTTGTTCATTGCAGAAACAAGTGTTTCTGTTATGGAGTGACGAATGTTTGATCCAATTAAATTTGAGGTTAAAAATAAGTGGTGGAAGAAAAATTCACATTTGCTGTTGCCGCAGTGGTATCTTGTTATGTTTCAATTTGTTAAAAGGAGCTGGTCTCCCCAACACTTTCTCGCATAATTCTCTGTTATCTCAGAGAACACCCAGCATAGTAATGGCGTACACTAGTCAGGAAATATTAAACTTTGGAGTGAATTTTAATATTTTTTTACCGAATCTCTCGGAATGCGGCCTACGGTTAATAGTTTCCGGAAACTGAATTTTTTATTTTAGACGCATTTAACCCAACCCATATGACTAAAGATTATACTTGTCTTAAGGAAATCACATACCAGATCTGATATGTTTATTTCATTGTATTTTTGAGTTATTGTGTTAATATATGATTCTGAAAATACAAATCGACAGACGTTCCACCAACCCCTTGTTCGACTTGGCTCAACATTTGATAGGTGTCTACACAATAGATGCTAAATCTTTTTCAGTTATCTTTGTTACAGACAGACAGACATAATGCCGAAAATGTGTTTTTAGAAACTCGGGGAGGTCTAAACCGTGGGGATTCGGCCAAACCTGGAATTCCAATTTTTACGATACTTTCTCCATATTTTGCATACGAGAAAGTAAACTTGGAACCTGAAAATAATTAACTGACTAATGGCGACAAAAGGATCCGCACTTTGTGGTCATTCGTCTCACAAAGGAATTACCTTCTTAGAAAGTTCGAGATGTCTTTGGACAAGACCGACGACCAACGGGCCATCTTTCTTCTGGTCCTGTGTGCAGAAAACTCGAAGCTTGGCATTGGAAATTGGTTAATGACAATCTGATTCAAACAATCTACCGTCCAATGTTGGAAAATGTTTATAGCCCCGGTTCTACTGTAGTGAAAACTAAACCACTTATACGGTTTGTTCTTGCCTTTCATTTATGTATAAGCATATTCTTAATGCAAATATTCTCATCAAACAGCTTTCCGATAACAGATATAATCGCTAAACTTTGTATGTTAAGTTGGGAGTTCCGATGCTTTAAACATTGCGACCCACGTTTTAGAAACCGAATGACTGGAGATCGTCGTTATTTTTGGCGCATTGGAGTTTTCCGGCGTTTCGAGACGCGCACAAATTAATTAAAATAAAAATAATAATGATAAAAATTGAAATCTGCCATCGCAAATTTCAAGTTATCATGTGAGAACATTATTTATTCTATGTCACGTGATATCAATTTGATAGATAAACAACCTCATGTTCTCACATGACTCATATTTCGCAGTCACTAACATGTAGCAAAGTGACGGTTTTTGACCATCCCAAAATCAATCGAGCTCTAAAATGTTTTTCTAGAAACCAGAATTTTAATTTTTTTTTTGAAAAAAAAAATCAGTTTAGCTTTTGATACCTCTTTGTTTCGCGTTCATTCCCATTTCCTTCACTGCGCTTCTTCGGGCGCCTTGACCTTATGACCTTGCCCTTCATTGCGCAGACAAAAGAATCAGAAACATGGCGGACATTCGCGCCAAGTTGTAATTTTTTTTGTTGGCGATAAGTCGTCAAATGTGACAACTTTCTTTATCATTTTAATAACCCTAAAAGCGAAAAATAGATGCCTTAAAAGCGATAAATCTCCAATTCTCTTCCCGTGCATTTTGAGGCTTCAAAAATCTCAAAACAAAACATCATCATGTTCTCACATGATAAAAAAAAGACACTAATTTATTATTAAAAATAATAAATATTTCAGAAATGGTAGGGGATCGCTCCGAAATTAATGTGCAAGTAAACTGAATTGGGCGTTCATAGCGGAAAGGCGTTTCTGATAAGGCAGGTGGAGTCCAATACACTTACTACATAGAAACGTGTCTTTCTTTATATCTTTGTGATACCGCAGATTGATCAACCATCAAAGCAACAGACATATCATCTATAAAATGCTTTTTAAATATGTCATTCGCTCATTGTAAAGTGTAATAATGTTTGTAATGAGCTGTTACGACACATTTAGGAAGCATTGCGTATGTAAAAACAGGATGTCCATAATTAAACGGTAATATTTTAAAGTTGACTACAAGCGAAATTATTGGACGTATAGCTATGAAATTTTGTTTAGGACATAATAAAAGAATTAAAATTTGTAATAACGATTAAAAAAATTAATTCAAAATTTCACCGCCAGATCGCATTGTTTAATGACGCTTAGTAAGCATTTACGGCAATTTACAAATTTTATTACAACGCTGCATGTATAACAATGCGATCATCGCTTTCAGCTGCTGTATGGTATTTATAGAGCAGGTACCTTGCAGGAGGGAAAATTACTTTGTCACGAGAATGAAACAAACAAACAAAAACAAAACAAAAAAATGTGTCGGGGGGAGGGAGGAGAAGAAGTTCCCCCCAAAAGAAAAGAAAAATTCTGTAATAAATTATTTATTATTTACGTACTTTATTGACAAAGTTAGAGTTGCAGATATGCGTAATCTCGTAATGATTAGGTGTGTGCCAAAAGTGATGTTTTACGGGGATAAAAACCTCAAAATTAAAATTACAAAAATTAGAACTTCAATAGCTATAAAAGGACTAGCCGTTCAGAAACTTCTATTTGCACATGCTTTGAGTGCCATGTAAGTTGGAGAGAATAAAAAAGTACAAATAAATGAAAAGCAGAAACAAGGAACAGGAAAACATATAAAGAGAAAATATGGTTCAGATTTTAGTTTAGTTTATATTAACGTCCCGTTTTAAAGCTGCACTAGGACTATTTTGAGACGGACCTCGTAATTTTGAACCGCGGTGAGATGACAAGGGCGACACCTGACCTAGTACATCCCTCTCCAAACTTCCACACAACATTAGCGGGAGGGTGTTTGACCGCGACGGATTTAACGTGCTTGACGGTTCTTACATGACGGTTCTTCGGTGGAAGCGGATCCGGAGTTGAGACCTTACCACCAGGCCACCGCGGCCCCAAAGAAAATGTGGTGGAGGTCAGACATGACACAAACAGCAATGCTTGTATAATATTGCACTATAAAGCATCATTTAAGCATAAGTATTGAAAAATAAAATTATCTGAAGGCAGTTTAAACTAAGAAAACAGAAAAATAATCAAAAATAAGAAGAAATTTAAAAAAAATTTAATTACCAATATAATATAAAAAAACAAATATATATATATCAGACCAGTCTTAAGAAAGGCAAGAAAAAGACTCACAAGATACCATCCATTCACTTTTAATAATACTTGACTTTTTTGTATATACTTTGAAGTACTCAGGCAATGGCGAAGTTCAGTTTAAGTTCAATTCTATTCAAAAAATTTAAAGAAACTGAGAGGAATGCAAAACATTGGCCAACAAGGTATAAGAGCAAGTCCTTCTCTCTTTGTAGTAAAATAACATATGGTATGACATAATGTCAGAGGTAGAATCCAAACTAGGGAAGATTAATCCAGAAGAAAGAAAAAAAAAAAAACGAGAATATATTATTATTCCATTTGGACTACCCCGTTTTCATTGTTAAACAGGAAATCCAAGATAGCTTGAGTTTTCATAATTGATTTTTTTATTTGTTAAAATATAGAAACTATATAAGTATATGTAAATGTAGTTGCGATAGGAAAATTAAATATGCAATTCATTTCTACATTCGTATCAGTATCATCATTATTATTAAACTAGGTTAAATTACAAATAGAATTCAATTTTGCTCTTTGTTTCCAAAAATGTAATGCTTTGTTTAAAAATGAAAATGCGCACAGTTAACAAGATCTGTAGAGACAGAACATTGAACTTAAACAATTTTATCCAATACGCTTGGTTTAACATTTTTAAAGATTAATAGGATGGTTAAGAAAATATCCAAACAGTATTTTTTTTTAGGATTTCTATCTTTTAATCTCGTTATCAAGTTCTCCTTTCTGTTTCTGATGATTATCACATATCGTTCACAACATTTATGTATCAAAATCATCACAATTATTAAGAAAGTTCTATTTTCGGTTTCAAAGATTTCAACTCTTTTTTAATATTTGAAAGTCTTGGTGTTTTATAAAAATTGCATTTCTTCGTTACTTTTTCGTATAGGAAGTATGCAAAAAGAAAGTCCTCAAAAAAAAATCAAACGAGAGATTTTGCCGAATCTTCATATTTTTTATGTCCCCGTACTTAATTCCATAAAATGGTCTTGAACATGATAACTCAAAAATGCGTTGATTGAAACTGATAAAATTTCGTATGTGGCGTTTGCACGAAAGTTGTCGAATTTTGAATGAATGTTCCCAAGAAGCTTGTCTATCCGAGTACAAATGAACACGATGATTACAAGTTGCAAATAATTAGATACTTAAAATCGATCTGTCGTTAGTGGCATATTTCGAGTTAATCAACTATTCAAATTGAGCAGGGTTAAAATGGCACAATGTCATCTGAACTGGCAACCTAATTCCGAATTTCCACTCCACACTAGCATTCAAGTACGGTGTTTACACCCAACACCGTGCACGAAGCGCATCGTATTCCACACTAGCAATTAAGTAATTGATTCCCGCCGATGAAAGATTCTAATGACCAGATGAATCAAATAAGTCAATTCCTTTCTTGATCGGTCTATTACTATTTCAAATATCATATAGGAATTGACTAAGAAAATGAAGAGAACTGAAATTCTAATTTCATAAAATAAAAATTATTTTTCTAATTTCTTTATATTTATAATGGAAAATTAGCAAGACAGTCATCTCGATATGAAACTTCAGCTGAACAACTCTTTTAACTTACGCGTGAAAATGTCTTTTAATTCATCATAACTAATGATGAGTTTACATATTTATTTTCCAGTTTGGATTCACAATAATATTCTTCAGACACAACAAGTGTCGAAGCTGAAAAAAAATTTACGAAACCCTCATGCAAAGGAAAGTGTTTTGATGTGATTCCTAGAAGGAAAGTTGATACTTAATAACAAACAGTAACTTCCTCATTGCCATTCAGCAATCCTAAATGTACCACTCACAACGTCAAATTTAATACGAAATACAATAATAGCAAAAAATAACAATACTTTTTCAACTGTTAAAATGAAAATCTATCGTTTTCATTATAGGTTGAGAATGGATTGAAAAAAAAAAAAAAACTACAACTGTTGATCAATTTGGCAAAACCTTGCAAAATTGATTATCCATGCAGGGGATACTTTTAAGCCGAAGAATAAACATTGCATCCTTTTTTACTATGGTGGTGGTAGAATTTGAATTGAAACTACATTGTTTATATTAAGCTTCCGTTAAACTCCATTAAGCATAAAATAAGAGCTTCGTTCAGCCTTTTATTTTTTAAAAGAATTCATATAATAAGGTGTCAGTTCAAAGTCTAGGACAAAAAAATATTATTATGAATTTTTTTTTAAATCTATTTCTTTTTTTTTTTTCAAAGTACTTTTTCAGCTTTTGGAATAAGACATCTCTATGGAAGATATTCTAATCGTTATAATATTCTACCTTGAAAGTTTGGAGAATTTCCATGATTTTTTCAACCTTAAGTTGTAAATCATTATTTTCTTGATTAGGTATGAATTAATGTTCCTCTATTTGACTGTATATGAACACGATAATTCGAAAAAGGCAACGAATTGCAAACGAGTATATAGAAAAATTATTTTACGTCTATAGATGTTAACTTTTGTTTAAAAAAATGGCACTACCTGAAACAATGACTATAGTTTCAAAGATGTTTTAAATGTCCTTGTTAATATCCAATTCGAATAAAACTATAACTGTTTTGATTTTTATTTATTTATCTGCATAACTCCATCTAACTTAAATAATAGATATGCTTAGTCTATACTTATATAAAGCTCAGTGTGTGTGTGTGTGTGTGTTGGCACTCTACAGGCCAGACCTTTTGACCTACAGCTACCAAATTTGGTACTATATACCTCGGAGGTCGGGAATGTGCACCTGGAGTCCCTTTTTTAAAATTTTTAATTAGAATTTTAATTATTAAATAAAAACTAACTTTCCCGCCAAACAATCTTCATTTTCCCTAACGCCAAATGTGTAAGGCTTCAGGTTTTTTTTTTTTTTTTCCAACACTAATGAGGCTAGGGTTAACCTTTTTCGGCCGATTATTTCAAACGATTCTGTTTATTTTCTTAATGTTTGATGCATTTAAAATTAAACATTATTAATGAATCAATCTTTCAGATTCATTCTGAAGTACTTTTGAATTAAAATAAAACAGAATAAAGGAAATTAAAAATGTCTAATTTGCATAGCATTACCCCAACTGGCATAGAAAAATTCACGCATTTGCGTTACCGTAACTGGCGTTGAAAATTCAAGCATGCGCATTGTGTTCTGATTGTTGACAACGGATTCGGACTTGATTTAAATTATTTTTAGGTTAATTGTGTGCTTTTGTAATTAAATTGTATTTATGTTAGTTATATATTTTTTGTATATGCTTATAGTTTTAAGTATATCGCTTTTTAAGTAGTTTATTTTAACCTGTTTTCGACCGATTATTTTAAACGAATCTGTTTATTTTCTTAGTATTTGATGTATTTAAAATTAAATAAAAATTAATAGATTTGCTCATGATGAATCTGAGAAAATTTTGTTGATAAATTCTTGAGATATTACATAAATTGAGAAAGATATTCTTTAGCGCCCATAAAGTTTAAACTCTCAGTGACTCTGTTTTCAGTAATCATATTATAAAAAAAATGCTTTCTTTCAGTAAAAAATATTATTATATTAATTGTAGATTCATCCTTTCCACTTTAATTTATTCTACGGTAACTAACAGAAACTTAGAGAGATACATATACGTTATGACTGAAGGCCTTTATAATATTATGAAGGAATTATATGACTATCAAAATTTGAAGTTTTAAAATATTTTGATGAAGAAGTTATTAAAGTAGGAATTGCATAAAATATTTAATTATTAAAATTTTAACGAACATTAAGATTGGCGAACCGGCAGTTCGTCAAAGGCGACTAGTAATAAATAAATTAATTATCTTAGTTAGCTGTTTGCTATATATAGATTCTGCACGATTATGTAGCCAAATAAAGACTAAATAAGAATTAGAAACGAATTCGAATTAAATACAAATTTGTTCTAAGAATGGATATAAACTTATTCTTAGAAATCAAAAGTATGAAAAGAAAGTAATTTTCTTCAAAGTGGATGTCAAAATGTATTCAGGAAAAAACTTTGTATGGCATCATAGGAAAGAAATTTCTGCATTTCGTTCAATAAAATTAAAATACATTATAACTAATTGTATTTCAATTTATTTAGAATATTTTGGTCTAAATCAATACTTTTATACTTTTTCGTAAAAAATTAATAAAAGCTAAAAATAAAAAAATATATAAGAATTCAAATATTTATTCTTAAAATAAGAATGTTATTAAGGTGAACCACAATGTTGAATATATTATTACAGTATTAATTATATGGATTATGTAAGAATTAGAGTTTTTCTTTGGAAATTAAGAGCGATAAAAGAATGCAATTTCAACCTCCCCGGTTTGGTAAGGTAGTTCGCGTAAGACATGCAACTCCTATGTGATCGAATTTGATTCCCAGCTAATGCTTGGGTACTTGATAAATACATAAAAATAATCAATGTAAAAACTTTTTAGAAACACTTAATAATCAGTATATAAAAAATGGAAAAGCAGTTTCTTCATCAAAATTCTATTTGTCAAAATAATAGTCGCAAAAGCGTAATGTGTAGAAAAGAATAGGAAAAGGTTATAAAGCGACAGTATCGCAAAAAAATTCTTAATGGTTCATTATATAAAAATTCAGATAATTTCCAAGATGCGAAGATATAATTGTCATATTAAGACAAGATTACACTAAGAAAATCATTCATATTAAAACATAATTTCTATATCCTTTAAAGTCTACTTACACTTCACACTTTTTCGATATTTGTTTTAAATCTTCGGAATGTTTAATGGGAAAAGACACATTTTTCTTTTATTATATCAAGAGTGTTTTTTATTTATTATTTTTTTAATAATTATACCGTTTAATTACTCTAAATGAACATCTTGTTGGGTTTTTTTAAAAATAATTGATACATTCAGCATTATTATTTAAATTATAATTCAAGAGATCTAATTGCATTCGATGTCGTTCTAAGAATCCTTGCTTCCTTTGAGTATCTTATCTGCACTTACTTTTCATGTTATTTTGTTGTGAGACATAATTTCTCAAATATCCGAAACCTCTAAGTCATTGCTAAACTGATATTTCCTGACTTGAATCTATGGTAAATTGCTCTTAAAAGTAAATAAAGAGAAATCCATGCTCTATCATTTAAACACTTATCACGTACCATTCAAGCCATTTTCGAAAAATTTAAACTAATGGCTGGACTGAAACTGAATTGCTTCTAAGCGGATTTGAATTCATTTGCATGTCTCAGCTTAAATTCTTTCACAAACTAAGTATTCTATTCCTTGAGATCTGCTCCATTGAGTTTGATTACAATAATCAGCAATTGTCTTTCGCACAAATCATGATTTCTGAGCATCATTTTAAAAAAAATATATTTGCTAGCTTAAGATCCATATTCATGATTCAGAAGTCAGCATTAATGCAGTTAGTTTACTGTATAGAAGTTTATCACAGTTATGAAGTCAATCATTTGTTTATGTATTTGTATTTTTACAGATATTGCAAGAATTGCGACCTATTTATTATATTTAATGATCTGTTCTTAGAATATGCAAATTATAAGCTAAATAATTTTGCATTGAAAAATTCAGATTAGAAATGTTTATTTTTATTATATTTGAAATAGAAAAATAGAAAACACCGCTCTAAATAAATATTGATGTGAAGTAAAAATATAATATTTCCTAGACATTTTCGTATGCTCCCCAAGGAAAAAAAAAGTCACATATGATACATAATCAATGATGCTTGTGTTTATATATGTAAACAAACTCTTGGTATCGATTTCCATTAACGTATTTCCTTTGCCATGGCACCAGTATTAAACTACTAAATTGGATCTTCATTAACAATTCTGTTTTTATTTAAAAAAATATTGTAATCATTAAAAAATTCGAATTCGATAGTTTGAGGTATCTTCCCGAGTTTGAAAACACTTTTTGGAAAAGGCCTATCTGCCATTGTCTCTCTGTTTGGGACAAAGAAAATTCATTTAAGACTTTGAGCCTGTTGGACGAAACTTGACTTACTGTTTTTACACCAAATTTTTAGATTTTT
This sequence comes from Argiope aurantia, assembly GCA_026543865.1. Lineage (NCBI taxonomy): Eukaryota > Metazoa > Arthropoda > Arachnida > Araneae > Araneidae > Argiope > Argiope aurantia. Next base: position 16,876 of record JAPMOR010026403.1, on the reverse strand, counting down.
AGCAAATTCCGTTCAGATCAATTCCTGTTCTGTCCGGCAATTTGGGTATAAGTTAATATAACTACGAAACGAAGAAAGATAGATTGATAAAAATATGTACATATATTTGACATTTACAGGAAACATCCTCGAGCCAAATCCAAGTAGGGGGTTGACAATCTGCCTGTCTGAACTTTCAGAAACCTGTATAATAGATTATTCAAAAATGTCATGATTTAAATATATCAAACTTGGTTTTGTGATTTTGTTACTACTAATGTAATTCTGTATCAAAATTTTATTTCCATCTGTTGGAGGAAAACCCGTCTAAAACTCAAATTCGATTTTCGGATATTTTTAACCGCATGCCAGGGATTAATCGCCAAAACATTCGCTAAGGTTCACACGATTGATTAGTTAAAAATGGTACATTCACGTCATAGGTTAATACTTCGTAACTATTGCCCACCAATGCCTCAGAGTGTTCTCTGGGAAACATTTATTAGAAAGTATGCTAGAAAGTTTTAGAGCTTAATTGCATTAACCACTGGTTTAATTGCATGTACTAAAATTTAGAGAGTCACAGGAAAAATTATCAATATAAACTTGTTATTAAAATAGGAAACTGACTGACCAGATCTTACTTTTAGAGCAAGTTTTGAAGAATGCATATCAGTTTTAACAGATAACTTTTCCAAAAACATACTTGATGTGATAGAAAAGATTATTCGGTGTTTTACGTTTTATGAGTTCAATAAAGACAACAGCGCAGAATGAAGAATATTAATGCCAAACAAGAATTGCCAACCATTACAAATGGTGATTCCAGAAATTCAAAATAGAAAATACAGTCGTCAATACAAGACTCGTTCTGTAAGAGCTTCATGGAGACGTCTTGAAAACTCAACTGGTTCAAACTCGCATTGAAATTATTGACAGAGTTGCCAAGGTTTAGTTATATTAACGTCCCGTTTTAAAGCATCACTAGGGCTATTTTGGGACGGACCTCGTAATTTTGAACCGCGGTCAGATGACGAGGGCGACACCTCAACTGGCACCCCCCTCTCCACACCACGCCACACCAGCAGGAGGACGTTTGGTCATGACGGATTTAACGTGCAACAGACCCCTTTACACGACGGTTTTTCGGTGGAATCGGGTCTCGAACCTGAAACCCTCCGGTTCCGAAGCCGAGACCTTACCACCAGGCCACCGCGGCCCCTCGACAGAGTTGCCAAAGAAGCTAGGATTTGGAAATGGAACCGTTCGTCGACACACGCACGCCATCAAAAATGTCATTAAGGCGTCCCTCACAAATTCTTCGAATTTAACGCTTGCAACGTGTGATTGTTTATTCCGGTTTTCTGTTCCACCTCGTGAAAGAACCTTTTATGCTTTCTCGTATGGGAAGCATAGAGAAAGTATTGGAATCGTCGCAAAATTCGATCCCGAGATTTTGACGAATCTGCACATGTCAGACTTTCCCGGTGTTCGGAAAACATATCTATTGCATTATGCCTCTGACAAAGTTATTTCAAGGCCTCTGAGATAGACAGATGAAATTTGGTATAAAGTCTTTACATCAAATCTATAAACATCTATCATATTTTGATCAAAATCCGTGCATAGGACGTCTATCTGTCCAGCTGTTTGAACATAAGTTAATGCAATAAATTAGAGAGATAGAGGGATAAAATTCGGCATTCAGAGTTAACATCTAGAGTGAAGACACTTAAAGAATTTCTAGCCAAATCCAACAAAGGGTTGATCATCTGTCGGCCTGTAAAAATTTTATATGCGTTCATGCTCCCATTGAAAAAAAAATATTTATCAAACTTTTAATTATGGCATCCATTTTCATTCCATATGATGTTCAATATTAGGAATACAAATGACATACTCATTCTATTAAATAAAGATAAAATTTAGTTGACGTCAGTGACTATTTCCACAAAAATAACATTAGGTTGCCATATGAAAACAAAACTTCAACTTCGAGGAAGCTTAGATCCTAGAATCCAATAATGGATGAAAATTAAAAACATGCTCTCGAAATTCATGACAGTCAATCCATAAATAATTTTATTTTTCTAAATCTTGAAATGCATATAAAGCAAAGACGAAATCATTGCTTTTATTTAAAAAATCTTGTATTAACTAAGCTTAAATGGTCAAAATAGTGTCTAAAATAACGAATAACAAAATAAATATAGTCAGAAATTTATTGTTGGCAAATTCTTTCTTCACCATTTCAGTTTGAGTTCTTTGAAGTACAAAATTCCCAAGTGGTTCATCTGTACTTATAATAAAGCTCAATGTGTGTGTGTGTGTGTGTGTGTTGGCGCTCTACAGACCAGACCATTCAACCTACAGCTACCAAATTTGGCACGTGTATACCTTGGGGGCCGGGAATGTGCACCTCGGGGTTATTTTTTCTAATTTTTAATTAGAATTTTATTTATTTAAAAATAAGCGAAATTTTTGCGTGTTTCTGCTATAACTTCCGAAAATATTACCGCACAAAAAAGATTTTTGCATGAAGTTAAAGATCAAAAATTTATCTTTTAAATGATACCAATGTTTTAACCTTAAAATTAAATTTCTATTTTTAATGAATTTTTAAATAAATATTTTAACTATATTTTTCAACAATTTTTTTCGTACAAAATAAAAATAAAATTTAAGCTGCACGAGCACGGGATTCATGGGAAAAAATTAGCTCTTTTCAAAGTGTTGCCATCACATTGATTAAAGCTCCAACTAAAAATAAATTAAATCTTTTTGGAAATGAAATCTGCAAAAATATAATTTTCGGCACGTGTCTGTAGGAAATGAAAGAAATATGAAATATTATTTTTTCTAAAAAATAAATTCAAGAAAAATTATTTTATGATCTTTTACACTCTCTATATTATTAATCCAATAAATCAGTTTTATTTTAAGGCAAGTGTTGTTTAATATGAACAGGATATCCATTCAAATCAGGGCCACACAGCTAATTTATAAACCTTTAGTAAGACACAGATCTGCTAAAATGGTCTAAATGGAAAATGATTATATTTTATGTAACTTGATTCAATAAATGCTCTAATAAATAACGAATTTTTGAATTTACATAAAGCTTCTGCTGTGGAAATTAACAAAATGTTCTTGAAACACTAATATTTTAAATAAAAAGTGTTAATTTCCAATCAACTAAATCAATCACTTAAACTGACTGATTTATGAAAATTTGAATATCACTATTCAATAAAAAAAGGATAATTTTAGATTTTCCATCGATCGTTTCAAAGAAAATACGCCAAGCAGCGCGCAGGTTTCTCAAGATTAATTGGCCTAAGATTATGAAAATGTTGAGTTTTTCTAAATTTTTAACATTCATAAATAAGTCTTAGTTGATCGTGGAAAATAGAAACATTCATTCATTTATTTAAAATTTGGTGTGTCCAGAATATTTCTCAGAATATTATACCTTACTGCATTAAATTTAGACTTCATAATTTTTGAAATATATTTATAGGCCGGAACAAAATATTATTAGTGATTTCATTTCAATCCTTTTGAAAGCAAAACTAAAAGTTTGGTATGACTATCAAAGAATTTGCGAAAAGAACATTAGACAGAAAGGAATTTAGCATTAAGATAATAAATTGTTTAATGAATTTACGAACAATAAATTTGCGAAAAGAACACAATATATTATATGAAATTTAATGCGTAATCTTATGCTTAATTTAATAATAAATATTTCAATGAGCTTGATGCAGCTACAAGAATGGAACAGAATATTTCTTAATACGAACCCTCATTTCATAAAGCTCATTCCCATAAAACAAATTCAAAAGTTGAACTGATTTTTTTTTTTTTTTTTAGTATTTGCATAGTTGAAAATGTTGATATGTATTTGAGCTGCTTTCAGTTATTTTGTGATATGGAACTAACACAATTATAAAAAATGGAATAAAATGTATAATAAAACGTTACAAATGCTATTAATTCGAATGACTTGACTCTTAAACTAACCTAAACCATTAACACCGTTAGTAAAAATGTCTTTTCACGAAAAATGTTTTGAAAATGTATCAGTACAGAGTACTTCAAACTGAATAGATGAATGAAGGAGTAAAGAGGAGTCTCTAATGATCAGCACGCACAGTTATGCGCTCTTAATAGAAAACGAATGTTATATTTTAGTTAGCCCGTTATCGATTCTATTGAATTTTATTCATCTTCTTTTATATACAAAAATTATAGATCAGATTTTTGATAGCTTTGATAGATTTGAAGAAAAAAAAACTCAATAATCTCATTTACTTTAATTTTGAGAAAATTATAATTTCTTAGTTCGTAAAAAGAATAAGATATTGTGAATCTTGCCACTTTAATCGTGTTTATAAGGATGAATCGCTTATTCGAACATAAATGAAAAATATCACTTGAAGTTGTAATCAAATGTTTACTTTTATTTGCAATTTTAGTTACACACTTTAAACAAGTAAATAACAAACTGAGTAAATGAATTATTCAAAATAACAAGAATGGAAACCAGAAATAAGACTGGCATCAAGACGAATTCTTTATCTTTAAAGCGCTGTAATATTATCTTCTTATTCGTAATACTGAACTCTTACATTCTGAAATTCAAATTGAAGCGAAGTATAAAATGTTGGCTCAAAACAAAAATTTCAGATAAATTGCAAGACGAAACTATGAACATAAATATAAACACCTAGCCGCCTTTGGCGACCAGCCGGTTCGCCAGTATTACCGCTACAATTTTCAATTAAATATTTTAAGAAACTGGTCTCTTAATAGATTCTCAAACAAAACATTTTTAATCTTCAAATTTTGATAGTCACACCAAACTTATAGTTTTATGACTTCGCTTAGTTTTTAAATAAATGACTTTTAAATAAATGAATTATGACTTCGCTTAATTTTTAAATAAATAAAATTCTAATTAAAAATTCGAAAAAATAACCCCCATGTGCACATTTCCGGACTCCAAGGTATACACGTGCCAAATTTGGTAGTTGTAGGTTGAATTGTCTGGCCTGTAGAGCGCCAACACACACACGCATGCACGCACACACGCACACACACACACACATTGAGCTTTATTATAAGTATAGTTTTATTCCATCATTACTTTTTTTGTTAATTTGTGTACGACCCATAAAACACAAATAACCGACATGATTTTCGAAAAGTGGTTTAAGTCAGCATTTATGTAGTTTTTTCTTTGAGTCTTTTTGTGATAAAATGCTGACATTTTGTACATGACCTTATTAAAGGATGTGGCACCTTTTACACACTAGGGATTTCTTTGTACGGAGTCCATATAAAAATTCAAATTTTATATTTTTTAAAGTTTAATCCCCTGAAAAATTTAATTGATTTCATAGGAATTTGCACCTTTTTTTTAGGCAACTTTGTAATTACAGTATAGGTATGCGATCAGGAATATTTCAGGAATAAAAACCCCTTTTGAGACACCTTGTATATATATTGAGAGGGAAAGGGAAATCATGTTTGTCTTAAATAATACAAGAACTCTGTTATTTTAAAAATTTACACAAAATTAATAATGAGAAGAAAGAAAGTCACTTTGATATAAAATTTACTTTTTTCTTGCACTTCTTTTTTTATCTTTTATCTTGCACTTAGGAAACATCATTTTAGTTCATTTCTTACAGATACGTGCTGAAAATGACACTTTTCGAGGTTTAATTAGCAATATGCGTTCATCTAATCTTTTAATTCCAGCTCTTGTTAACGTGATGACAATACATTAGTAACAGCTCATTCTTCCCCTGCACGCACACTGTTTTCGTACAAGTTATTTTTATTTTCTGTGAAACAAATTGTCGAAAAATATGCCTAAAATATTTTCTAAATGGATTAAAAAATAAAAACGTAAAAAACGTAATTTCTTTGTAAAAAAATAATATCATTGAAAAGATAATTTTTATGAAGTTGCAAAAATTATTTTTGTACCGCAGAGTTTAGGATGCCATTGCGAAAAAGCGCCAAAATCATGCTTAAAATTTTAAAAACTCGCTTCGAGGTGCACATTTCCACTCTCCGAAGAATATTTGCACCTGGTTTGACAGCTCTAGATCAAACGATGACGCCTGTAAAATACTCCCCCGCTCACACACACAAACAGAATCGGTCGGAATTCTTCATATCGACGACTTAACAAGTGATTAAAATTTGTAAATTCATATATTTTTTTATACTTTTCTATAATTTAGACTAAGACAATATAACCAGAGTAACGACTTTAGCTCACAAAAAGAAGTTAATAATTTAAAAATATATCACCTCAGTTATTTATTATTTAATTTTGGAATGAATTATTGAGATTTTTTTTAAAAAAAACCATTCGAGATTACAACTTGTATAACAGATAACTGATAGTAGGAAAAAGAGTTTAGGAAATCCTGATAAATTGTTTAAATTATTGTGTCAATTTTATGGGAGAAAAAACCAAAGCGCGGTGAGGACAAGATCGAGTTTATAATTAATCTATCGTCCTGTAATGAAAACGATAATGAGAGAGCAAACAGCCATTAAATAATAATAATACAATGCTCAAAATAATAAGAAATATATGGAAATACAGAAACTGTTCATGCATCAGTTCGAGCCCATTTTGACTCTGGTTGCTTATGACTTATATGCTTAATTACGCTTATTATTTATATTTTAGATTATCTTTTGATGCTTACAATAACAGCATTTTTTTTGTACACATTTTGCGCTTTTAATGTGGGACAGTTGAAGATACATGGTTGTATTTAAAAAAAATACCATCTTAATGCCAATAATTCGTCTCATAATTTTGAATTTATTTCAAATTGTTATTTAGAAACTATTAAAAGTATTGTGAATTGCAATCCGAAAAAGGTTAAAATAACAGTAAGATTTTACACATAGAATATTTATTCTGTTTAGAATTAAAAGCAATTCTTTAAACATTTAGGGAAAATCAATGGAAAAATATCTTATATGAATGATATGAAACATGCTGCAACTATCAAAAAAATCCATAACTCTTTGTCAACTCTCCTAATTTTAGGGTGCTAGTAAACAATATAATCCTGAGCGGTTGTGCACAATTAAGTTTGCTCTGTCCAGCGCTCTTTAACATCCATCGAGATTCAGGAATTGTCAATTAGCAATTTTTGCAGACGATATCGCCATTCTCACACAGCACAAAAACCCACAAACAGTCCCTATACAGTTACAGCAGTGCATGACTCTTTCTCGGTGTTGGCTCATCGGCAGGAAAACAAAAGTCAACCCGAATAAATGCGCGTGCATCCTGTTTACTAAAAACACTGGTAACGCTCGATCTAGTCCCTATCCGAATTTTCGACTAGCCCGTCCCTATTGTATATGAGTATAAAAGCAGGATTAATTTTAGATGCAAAATTAAGCTTTAATAGTCATATTAAAGCAGTCCTCATAGAAGCTACGATTATGAGTGTTAAACTCAACAGCTTAATTGCTCCAAGGAGTAAGCTCTCGATTATACTCAAGCTTCTGTTCTACAAGTATTGTAAGACCAATATTAATGTATGGCTCCCAAATTTAGGAGGGCGGGCATTTCTGCCCCAAACATTGAGAAGTTGCAAGTTTTTTTTAAATAAACATCTGATGAAGATTGTAAATGCCCCCTGTCAGCAGGAAAATACTTCCTGGTGACCTCCAAACTGAACCTGTTTCTGAATTTATCAAAAGAACATCCTTTAAGTTCCTCGAAAAATTATCCCAGATTCTTAACGAGTTACTTCAGATACCAGCATATGAGTAAGCTGTGCCCAGCTCTAGGAAAATACTTAGGGTTACAATTGATAATTTAGGCATAAATTTCCCGTCCGTAAAATTTGACTAACTCTGTTATCAATTTAGTAGATTAAAATCTCACAAAATTTATTCCTGTTTCGGCCTTAGATAGCTACGCTGAGCTATACTCTTAAAATTTCTGGAATTTTTCGAAAATTACTACTCAAAATAGTTAAATCAATACCAATAGCATAAGAGATGTGCAACGTAATTTCATTAAAGTTCTATTGCCTCCCCCCTAAATAGCAAAATATTATTTTATATTAATTATTATATCATAAAAGTTTTAAATCTAACAATTGTACCAAATTTCACGACGTTAGAGCACTATGCGCGCGTCTAAACTAGTTTCAAATAATTTTAGTCTTTCCCTAAACTTACAAATTAAAGTAGCTATTCCAAATTACTATGCGGAGGTGCTCGTGACCACTTTGTCACAACGCGGAACTCCGAAACATCACGACGCTGCTGTTACCAACTCTTTGTCAAAATCACTTCTGGGAATATTCTAATAATTATTTATTCAAAATTAATAATTGTTAATTGTCGATTTAGAATGATAATGTGATATTATTCTATAATTTCAAGCGGAGAACATTTTTTTTCCCATACTAGCCGTCCTTATCGACTAGTTTGTTCATCAAGAATATCAGAATTTCAATTAAATTAAATCTCTTAAGCTTATTTTATTCTTTTCTTTGAGTGTAGGTACAAAGTCGAGTTCCACGACCTCACACAGTTGTCCGGATATAATGATCCGCATAATTTATTTTCTAACATTTCCGATTTTATTCTTCAAATAAACTAAGCAGATCTTTTCTTATATTCCTTTATTAAACAATAAATTAAAAATTTGTTTTAGAAATGAGTTTAACGTAATTTTTTCCATTATTATATGTTATTTGATTTTTTTTATAATCTAATTTTATTGCTATAGTTACTGCTCTATACGTCATGTTAGTTTTTGTGTCGCCCAAATTCTGTAATTAATTACAGACAAATCCATCTGCAAACTTATTTACTAACCACACTCATCAAACGTTTTCTCCTTTTGAAGTTACTGCTTTATATAAATACTTATCAATAAAAGTAGGAAGAGAGTAATTTAAAATCCAAAATGTTAAAAATAAGAGTAATAATTTGTATGCAATCCTAATTAGGTGTATTTTCTCTTAGAATGAATTACTCATTTACAGTACAATTCTTCAATAAAATCATTCAAATTTAGCTCAGTTCTTCTCAGAGTAGGGCATTATTTGCTAAAGAAAAGAAGGATCTTTATGTTTTGTTTAGCTAGAATTTTGCTCTTTTTCTTACTTTTATCGTAACATTCGTGAATTGACAAATTGTTGATTCTTCTCTCGCGTTGTTTTCAGTTCCTTAACCTAAGGTTGACTCATTTATTTGTTAGAATTACTTCTTATTCGTACAAAGTATCTTCAAAAAGAACCAGTTTTTATCAGTAATTGTAAGCTGGGAAATTAAAGGTTGCTCTGAATTCCAAGAAAGCAGCCGTTTCCGAACCCAGTGCTATTTGTTTTCTTGTCGTAAAAAATAAGATCGTGCATTATTATTTTTATTTAAAAGTAAGAATTTTGGTATATTGACATTATAAAGGAGAAAAAAATTAATTATTTTTTTCCTATTTATGTGATCATTTCCACTTATTTATCCAACTGAAAGAATATGCACGCACAGGAATTAAATAAACATTCGCTTGAATCAAATAAAATTAATTAAGGGTGAATCTGAATGAATCCCCTACAAATGCATTCTCCTTAGTGTCAAAGCTTCATTACATTCTGATTCATCAGTATCCATTATTTCAGATTTAAACCTGAATATTTCACATGTTAGTTTGATTCTTATTTCTTCGTTTACGCTTTATACCCCTCTTTTCATTGTTTGTGAATTAAAAAGTTATTCTTTTAAAGCTTGTTACATTTCGATACATTTTTATCTGTTTTATTTTCTTTTTAACGAAAAAGATTTTACATATATATTTTAAATATAATGCTTCAAAAGGGAGATCGGAATGATAATTATATCATGTTTGAATGCGAAAATAATTCATTTTAATCATAAAATATTTAACATAATAAATAAGACATCACTAAAGGTTGCTAGTTAAAATAAATAAATAAGAAATTGAACGCCATCTATTTATGATTTGTAATTTCATTATAATTTTTCGATGGTGATTAAATTAACAGCATTTCTCTCTCTCTCTCTCTCTTTTTTTTTTTTTTTTTTTTTTTTTGTCAAATCGAAATGCCACATTAGTTTTTCTCCATTTTCAAATAAAAATTCGCAAAACTCATTAGCATTTAAAATTTCTAAACTTCCACCCCGCAATAGAATCATCGGAGATTTTCAACTTCTGGAGTAAAGGATCGATATCTGATTTCATGTACACAAGCACAAAAAGATAAATAAATAAATAAAAATTAAAAAATGACACTTGTGCGAATTTGATGTATATTAAATTCAGCAAGATTAATAACTGTTCTTGCTGGTAAAAAGCAGAAAATAAGAATGAGACTGCCGACTCATTGTCGTTCTTTTCATCTACCCACGGCTGGAAACAAGGAGTTCCATTCTGAAGTAAATTTCGTATAGCTGCACGATGAGACATTAATCTAACTAACGGAATTGAAACTTTAATTTACTCGATGTTACTGAATCATCATAAATTTACTACTGAAGATTCGGCAACACAAACCTAACTCTTATTCTTTAGGAACTTTTATTATTCAGATGAAAGTCCGATGAGCAAATGGGAGTTTCGTCCGCTAGACAAAGACCTCATTGTTACTGCGATCCTAAGCTGTAGAATACGTCTCCTATTCGTAAAACCAACTCGGGATAAATAAAAATTGCATTTTACACACAGTTATTTTTTTTAAAAAATATTGTTTAATGATTTATCTTACATAGATTATTCAAACGGCTAAAATTTTATTCATAAGTTTTTGAAACCATACTTTTGCATCCTATAACTGATTTTTTTCTAAAAAATAATTTAAAATTAATTTTATAAATTTAGGTTAGTATTGCAATAAGACATTTTGTGAAAAAATAAGTTTATTATAATTCTGTAAAGTAATAGAGATTATCATTATTTTGATCCAAGAGAGCTGTAATTAACCTGTAAATAAAAACTAAATATTCAAGAAAAAATATTTAAGTTCATAAATTAAAATGATCTCCAATAAATGTTATTTATAAGATGTCTCCCTCCTTTTTCAGATACCTTTTTCTTAACCTTATTCCTCATAGTAGGAACATAATGCATTAAAATATCCCCTCTATCAATAACTTTAAAAGAAATCAGTGTTAGATTTCCTTTCCATTTCGTTAAAGCACAATAAAATTTCGAAATATTCGGAAAATTCATTTCCATTTAATTTCGAGTTCAATTTTAATATGAACATCCAATGATTTTCTTGTTCCATGGTCTTATTCAAATTTTGGAATTTTTGTATTATAACATAGTTTACTATTTTGCAAGTTGATTTTCATTTTATGTTGTATGATTTTAGTGTTTTGCTATTTTTCAAAATATCAAAGACAGTTTATGTTTTTAATATATTTATAAGATTCATTACTAAAATAGCCGTAAGGTAATTGTAAAAATTGCATTATTGTTTCAGTAATTATAATAATTTGATGTTAATTGAAACAATAATTTTACATTTTTTTTAAATATTGGCACCCCAATCATTTCCGTTTACACTTTCTAAATTATGTCATATATAGAAGGTAAAAAGTGTAAATCATCATCAGCGTTGGTTTTGTACCCTATTATGAATTTACAACTGTTTCTTCAATAAATCTGTAATTCAAAATAAGGAATAAACAATGAAATTTTTAACTCAACTATTCGTAGATAAAATGTATTCTTATCTCAATAACATTGAAATATGGTGATGATAAGTGAAAGTGTCAGGCTTCTGGATTAGTTGGAAAACTGCAATTTTTTATTTATTTATTTATTTATTTTTATCATTTACTCCATTTTGAAAAAAAGGCTTTTAAGTGTCCTTTTGTTTGTTAGCTATAAAGAATTATTTTCCATTAAAAATATTATATTTTATTTGCAACAAGTTTGGGGAGAATTTTACAGTAATTTTTAGTATTCCTAAGATATAGATCTTATTTTAGTAAAAAAAAAGTTTTATTATTGCTTTGCGTTGAAGTAATTCATTCGAATTTTGTCCTAGTTTGCTGGAGAATTCCCGGTTCTCGAATAGATGAAGACCGTTTTGAAACCTTATCCCTCCCAAGTACATTAAAATCTAGAGTACTCTGAGTTGAAGGCCAGAATCTGATCATATCTAATCGATAAAATCTTAAAGGTATTATCAAGAAGATTTTCGCAACCAAATCATCAATAAATAAGGAACTATGTTCGTTTTTTTAAAAACATTATCCTGAAATGGAATTCACTCATTTGATCTTTATGAAGATACAATAACGAACTCTTAGAGAAAGTTTTTAACAGTGAACAAAAGTGAGTTGAATTGGACGATATTCTATCAGAATGTAAGCTACTGTTTTTAAACACGTGGAAATTGCAAGTAGATATCACGAATTCTATTAATTAATTCGTTTATTACTCTTAGATAAATTTCATTCAGATTGTTTATCCTTGTGAGATATTCTAAAAATAGTGCGAATAGTATCATATTCTACAAATTCAAATAATAATAAATTCAAATTAATTCTTAAATATAAAAGTATTATGAAATGTTTTAAATACAACCAGAATAAAGAGAGCTCTATTTTTTGTTTATTAATATAGATAACATTGTTTAGTCAAAACTTTTAGAGTTTTTATATAAAAAAAATTGATTTAGTAAGTTTTTATGAAGAAAAAATATGACTTTTAATCAATCATACAAACCGCGCAAAAGTAAATATTATTATTATTAATAATAATATTTAATTTGTTTTTTGTTTTGAAATCTGTTTTATTTTTTCTTTATAACTATCTGAACATGCAGTTCGAAGTCAGATTTTTGTGAAAATAGTCATATTTGGAGAAGAAAAAAAATGTTTAAAGGCGGTTGATTTATAAAGTATGAAATCGACCTACGTATGCCAAACGCTTTTTATTTTCAATAAAAGAATCGGATCACTTATTCAATATTTATTTTAAAATAATATTGTCAATCATTCTATTTTAATTTGAATTCATTCAGGTGTTTACAATGTAGATAAAACCCAGTGCTCAAAACCATTCGAATGCGGGTTTTTTTCCCACTTCAATCAAACATTAAACTTGTAACCTAAATAGCCTTCATCATAGTTTGAAAAAAGAAGTCCTCGAAGGGCGCAATCACTTTGTAAATAAAATGAACAGTGCAATGATCAGTAGGTTGCTCCATTGGTCAAAAGATCCACCAGCATATATTCACAGCAAGCCATTGATTGGTTACGGTTTTACGGATGACTGACCATTCTAGAACGAAGCATTATTCGAACACCGATCATTGCCAGATTGAAGTGCTCTAAAACCGTTAGCAGACGACTTTTCGCGTCACAATATGGCACCTATTGTTTTTCCCAGTTCGTTCACAAACGAAGTCGTTCGAATGGAAAGGTTTTGAACAGTGGACAAACTTTTTGCGATGTGAGATGAGTGGAGAATTGCATTTTTTCTTCAATAGGACGAAAGTATAGGAAAAAAGCAAACATTTATTTATTTTGTATTTTGCTCCATGTCTTTGAGTGCAAAAACAGCAGTTGATTAGGTAGCAGCCTGAACAACTCAAATATTCTTTTCCTGGCTCGGATATGACAAGTCCAGGTAAGTTTCGTTTTCTAGAATTTTTCTTTTGTATTTTTTTTTTCCTTCCTTTACTTGTAGCGCTTTGGGGCAACAGGATTTTTACATATATTTTCCATGTTTTAATTTTTTTTAATAAAATGCTAATAAAAGTGATTTACCTTCAACAATTATTAAACTTGAATTTCCAAAAACTATTTAAAATTATGTGAAGAATAACTAAACTGAAAAAATTCGGCTCGTAACTTTGTTTTGTTTTAAAATGTTTCTTACAAACTTTAATTCGTTTCTTCTAATGTGATGCCCAAAAAAAGATTATCACTCTCTTCTCCAAAACATTCCTCAGGATAATTTTTTTCTTTCTGTAGAATGTTCGCATACCAAATCTCAAATGTGAATTTTAAAGAAGCTTAAAATAACCAATTCCAGTTTAAATGATTATAACAAAATGAGTCAATAAATATTTTTTTTAATAAAAAAGCCTGATTTCTTTATTCTGAGCTTTTCTTCTGATTATTCCCGACGCTAATATCAGAAACTGAAAGAACACGATGTTCTAAAGTCATTAACCCACTGCTCACAAAAGAAAGCCTACACGTTGTTTTAGTAAAACATTTGAATATCCACATGATGTAAAGAGGGACTGTTAGAATATAATTTTTATTTTAGTATTTTATTTATTTTGAATAATAAGAATATCCTCATTATTAAATATCTTCTTAAGGTAAACTACGTTTAAAGATTCCTCCATTTTGTATAAATGAGGGATTCACATATTACGATTTTTATCGAATTTCCAAAATAAAACAGTTTAAAACAAGAACGGAAAAACATGCAATTGCTTTTAATATGCACTGTAATCTAGTGCCCCGAAGAATGCTTCTTTTTCTTTCATATTTTAATTATTTTTATAAAATTTTCATATAATTTAAGAATAAATTGTTCATAAACAGACAACGGAACTTCATAAGAAGAGGAAAAAGTTATCTATATTTTTAAAAAATTGTTACATTATGAATAAATAAAACAATGAACAATTTAATTTCACCTTCTATCACTATTTATTGAGAATAAATCTTTTGATTTTTTTTCCTTATAAAATTAATAAACTCAACCCCCCCCCCTATTCGTGTTCATATTATGGTGCATTAAAACCTTGTATACAACATTTTAAATGTAATACAGTTAAGAAGAATAGATGCCAAAACTAGATTCTAAGAGAGTCTTAGTATATCAAAACTGCTTTCTAAGAAGTTTATAAATACTACAAATGAATAAAAGTATTTGGTGGTAAAATGGAACCGTTTCATAAAATTCAAAGTCTAATAACAGAAAAAAAAATTTCGAGAATTATATTTTTATGTATAATACACACAAATTTAGTGCACCTTAAATTTAGTGCAAGTTAAATAATATCATCATTTTAATTTTTTTAATGGTGATATTATTTAACCCTTTAAAATACCATTTTTTCCTGGTCATGATACGCTAAATTATTTTTTGGATTGAGATTGGCTTCAGAAAAGTAATTCATTTAGCTTATTAGATAAATTTAATTTAGTTTATTAATTAATTTGATTAATTATTAACTATAACCAAATTAAGGCCCATCATTTTGTCTGAGATAAGAAACTGAAGCATCTAGGATTTTGTCTTATCGAAAAATTTATGAGAATGTACAGAGCTTCATTCAAATATTGGTGAATTTGGCTGGAAGCATACTTTCCATGGACCTCGAAAGGATTCAAATTCTTAGCATAAAAATCAGAAAAAAATATTCCTCTCATAGTGATACATACACAAAATATTCCTCTCATATACATGATGCTTTATAATTATGCATTAGTTTTATGGCATATAAATGGATTTTATTTTTGAAAGAAATCTTGTAAAATGCATTATTTTTTGGAAAGGGAAACTGCAGATATATCTTTAATTCAAGTCGTATGTTCAGAAATTCACATATGCGAAGAATGATCAAGTCTGTAAAAATGTTATTTGTTATGGGTTATTTGTCGTAACTCTGATACAGGAAGCTGTATTTGGCGAAAAGCTCTCGATGATGGAAATTATAAAACATAATTTTGTAATACTTGCTGAAGAATATCACCACGGGAAGTACAAATACTTATTAAGATATGCACGTTTCAAACGAAATCTGTTAATAATCTGATATTTCCACAATACACTCATTTTAATTTTAACTAATAATAATTAACCTTTAAAATTTAAAAATCAAAAAAACTCAAAAGATAGTAATATTTTTGTGAAATATGTGCTTATACACACACTTAATAGTATAGGATATATAATACATGCGTAAATAGGTAGAAAGTGTTCTTCATATTATATTTACACAGATAAAATTATTTTGAATTATTCTAGAAGAGTTCTGTATCTAATCTAGTTGGCTTATGCTTTATTAGTTTTTGTTATGTATTTTAATCAATGAATTACTTAACACGTTTGCTTTGGTAATGTACATATCAGTTCTCAATTATTTCGTGTCATTTTGCTTCACATCATGGAAGAGCGTTAAATAGAAAAAGCAACTTGCTTTTTCAGAAAGGAATTTAGATTTTTTTTTTTTTTCGTTATGTGGATGTCATTCAATATTAACTTACAATTATGTATAGAAAAAATTGAAGAAGACGAGAACTTAAAGAATTAAAACTCATTTTTAGAAGTTGAAAGTCTTTAAAATAGTTTTACATCCATTTTCTTCATAAAACATTTGCAAAAGAATAGGCAACTTGTAATGAATTTAAATTGGAGATTATGTATAATTTACAAGCAGAAAATAAACCGCAGAAATTCTAAAAATTACCGAGTCTAAAAAAAGTTCTTTTGTGAAGTAGTAAAAACCTGGAAAGCTTCTATTTAATTTTTTAAAATTTATGATTGATGAAAAAGTTCTTATTTCTTCCAACTACTTACATTTATAGCAAATATATTTTTTTCTTTTGTTAAGTATTGTATCAGAAAAGTATAACCGTTCACGGCTTTTCTAAAACCCTTCTTTGTTCCCATTTAAAAACGTTAAGAAAAAAACATGTTTTTTTTTTTTTTAAATCTACCGCAAAAAAAAGATTTAAACATATTATTATAGATAAATTATTAATTTTCCCGATTCTTTTAAGAACATGTCTTTTCATCTTAACATTTCTTTTAAAAGAAATTAATTCTCACAAATTTGACATTTATTCTAGAAACAATTTTTCAAGTTTAATTTCTCTAAGAAAGAAACATCAT